>QODF01000251.1:191214-217897 GCA_024372805.1 Oostethus manadensis
ATATACATATATATATATACACACACGCGGATAAACACACACATATATATTATATTGTGTAAAACAATGACAGGAACAACAACAAATTAAAAGCACAAAATGAATACAGACCCACCACCCACCAGTGTGAGCCTGGAGTTTGTTTTTCAGAAAGCGGTCCACACAAATATACAGGTCATAAAGTCTTAGCTTTATGCATTCCCTCTTAAAAGGGTAAAAATACAGTATATCTATGCAGCGTGGGACAAAGGTAGAAGGTGCGTTCAAGGACCGTCAATGTGTGACCGTCACCGTCAAAACACGGCTTTTAGTAAATTATTTTTAAATTAGTTTTTTTTTACAATGTTTTTAGTTTTTATTCTACTACCACTTTATTCTACGACTTTTTTATTGTACTCATATTTACATGCATATTACAATTTTTTGATGAAATTATGTGACTTCAACATCTAATTTATCTAATGTATTTATTTACTTTCTGTTTAATTTCTTTTCTGTTCAAAGTGACCCACATTATATTCAAAAGCTTCCATGGCAAGTGACAGCAGATACGTTCAACGTAATCCAGCTCAAGTTTTCCTTGTGACTGGATGAACAAATGAATTTAATGGTGAAAATCAAAGAAATTATGAAAAAATATTGAGCTCAGAAGTGTCCATCCAAATGGACTGCATCAAAGTAGTAAAATGTTTATCTACTTGAATATATGACTGTTTGTTAACCTTTGGCCTCTCACAGGGCAGCGATGGCGAAGCAGGACCCCGCGGCCAACAGGGTATGTTTGGCCAAAAGGGAGATGAAGGATCCCGAGGATTTCCAGGTCTTCCGGGGCCTATCGGACTGCAGGTTTGTTCACTTTGTGTCTACACTGCCTGCATGTTTATTCTGTTACCGACTTCCTTGTTTAACCTCGTTAAGATGGAAAACACATCTCTTTCCTGAGCTAAATGACTTCCTGGTTGTTTCATCTCTCGGGCATCATTTACATCATTAAAACCACAGCATAATTTATTCATGCAGCCTCGCTCCTGGGCAAATATTGTTTCTTTCCCCTCATCCCCACCTAAGAATAGACGGAGCTACAAATCCATCATGGTTGCTTTTAACATGTAGCATTTGTTGCCGTGGTGTTAGCGCTGCCATTGCTTTTTCACGCCACTTCATGCTGTAAACAAGAGTCGAGGGCTTCTGCAGAGTGCTGTGTTTGGCCAAAATTACGTGTTTGATTAAAGTGCATCTTTTTGGTAAAGATTTGACTCAGACTGATCTACCTCACTCTAATGCAGTGCTTCTCAAATAGTGGGGCGGGTCCCCCTGGGGGATGCACTGTGAACTGTCGAGGGGAGGCGTGAGAAGCAATGTTCCGTTTTCAATGTTAGTGTAAACATGTCCAAATTTATCATACACAACATGCAATTTGACTCTTCACAGCTCTTCATTTTGTTGATATCAAATGACTCGATGAGACAGAAAAGTGGTGCTTAATTTTGTCATTTATTTTTATTTGGTAATGAAATACAAGCAGTCAACAAAAGGTGAAGAATCCGAGCTCCACCAGTATCCGGATTCACAAGCTTTTCTTCTCTATTTGGGGTCCCCATTTTGATTAAAAAAAACAAAAAAAAAAACATTCTTCCTTGCAGAAGATTAGACACTGCACATTTCAAAATAGTCAAAGTCAATTATTTGGAAACTCATTAAGGATGAAAATATGGAGCAAAGCCTTGTGGGTCAAACAGAGCAGTGTTATTATTAAGTGCAATTGGCTTTTAATCGGATGTAATGCTTTCCATCTCCTGGCTTCTAATTAAGATTGCCTTAGCTGCTGACACTCTGAGCGTAGTCCGTCCCTCAACTTATCCGCAGCGCTAATGAATAAAATGCAGGCAATGAATGGTTTTGCATCTGAAGCTTTTTACACTGCTGGGGTATTTGGAACTTGAATGTTGCGTGGATGAAGAGGATAAGTGAAGTGAACAAATCACACGAGCATTAGCAAACATGTGTCAATGCATGCGTGTGCCAAAGAGTGCATCTCTCTTATCTATGCGTAAATCAACTTGCAAACACAGTCACTATTAATAGCCTGGTACAAGCCGAAACCAGCCTGATGCTTTATTTGATTATCCAGTCTTGCTAAGCTCATATAGCGCTTCCAGTGGTTATAAATTAGCCTTTTACACAAACACAGGAGTACAACCAATCAACAAAATAGTCTAGGTAGAAACAAACCCGAATGTGGCGATTCATGCAACATGTCATTTCATTCAGTAGCTTGTCATGATGGCTGCAAGAATCAGCCCCACCCTATTTAATAGTGTTGTCCAAAATCTAGCCTTGATGCTGGACTCTAGACAGTTTTTAAGTGCCTGTAGTCCTAAGCCCTACTGGAAACACCCTCAGCCCGTATGTGTGTGTAGCTTTATTGCTAATGAGCTGTCTCTTGCAGGGATTGCCTGGGCCCCCTGGTGAAAAGGGAGAGAACGGAGACGTTGGAGCCATGGTAAGTATAGTTTTTTCATAATGTGAAGATTTTCCACGGCTACTTTTACTTAGGTATTTTTTTTCATTATGAGGGCCTAAATTGCCCCAAGCCATAGTTTAATATCTCTGTCTCTGTCCTGTGACAGGGTCCTCCTGGACCTCCAGGCCCCCGAGGCCCTCAGGGTCCTAGTGGAGCCAATGTAAGTTTTGGTTTTTAAAATGTTTTCCTCTATGTAAGAATACATTTACTGTATATCATGGTGCTGACGTATGTTTGCTGCATCCTCAGGGAGCTCAAGGGCCTCCCGGTGGTATTGGAGGACCAGGAGCTGTTGGTGAGAAGGTGAGTTAGGAAACACAACCATCAGTACGTATTGATGACATGTTCATGTAATTTAAAGAGAGTGAAGAGTTTAAATGGAACCTCACATGTTTTGTCATAAATAATTGGAGTATGGCCACTGGAATACGTTGTGGTCATCTACAGCCATGGATTTGTAGTACTTGAAGGATGATTGATGGTTTAGCGTCTGTAAAATCAGCTTTTTGACACAATTTGTCGTCATTGCTCAACAGGGAGAAACTGGTGAGGCGGGCAACCCGGGATCATCAGGAGAGCCGGGTCCAGGAGTGAGTTCAGGATCAGCTTTAATATCAATATTCTATGATTTTTACTTCAGGGGATTTATTATGAACGTTTTATGCCAATTAAAGGTATGTCATGCAATGTGACATTGTGATGTGTTTGTGTGTCCTCAGGGCGCACGAGGAGAGACGGGTGAGAAGGGAGAAACTGGACCACCAGGAGCCGCTGGACCTGCTGGCGCCCGTGGACCCCCTGGAGATGATGGTCCAAAGGGTAACCCTGTGCGTCAGCTGCGTGGAAAAAAAAACATAATTCACAGAATGACAGACACTTGAGTGAAGTTCTCGTCTTCTCTGCCACTTTACAGGGCCCTGCTGGCTTCCCTGGAGACCCCGGACCACCTGGTGAACCCGGTGTTGCTGTAAGTGTTACGACCACCATTGTGATGTCACTATTAGAAGATTTTATTTTGTATGCACCATCTAACTTGTCTTCTCATGTAGGGCCTTGATGGTTTAGCAGGGGATAAGGGGGATGATGGAGAGGCTGGTCAACCAGTAAGTATACATAAAATCGATAAATTGTGCTGTAAAAACATGTAGCATGATTAGGGTTTGGCATTATTTGAATTTGAATTTGAATTTGATTTTGATTTCTTGTTTTGACTCCGGTTCCTAACAATTCCCGATCCGATTCTAGAGGTAGGATCATAAAAGTTTGCATGGTTTAAATGAGGGCGCTAACCTAAGTTCTTGGATGAAATGTTTGAACGTCTCCATGGTTTTTGTCATTATATGAACTTTTTATGAATGACTTTACTGTAGATTTGTCACAGAGGTATCAAACCTTTGAACTTGAACATAAATGTTGAGAAGTCGCTTTCCATACGGGTACACATTCACAAATGATCTTAATTTGGAAATAGCGAATGGAGTAACACTTCGCTTAGTCTGGTCAACTTCCGGGCTAAAGCTAGCCTTAACGTCAGGTGGTCATCAAAAAGTACACAGCCTTACGTTAGCTAAATATTTGAGTTGGCCACCCTATTCCTTATAAAGTATAATTTGTCTGCTGGCTCATTGTTGGCATAAGAGACACGTAATTTATTACTTTACTTACCTGACAGGTTGGAAGAAAGTTCGGCATAGTGCGTCAGAAACAGGGCACTTTGTATATCGTGAATTCACTGAGGTTTAATCCTTTGCATGATATAATGGTGTTGAAATTGTTGCACTTTCCAGCATCTTCACACCCTGCCACATCGGTGGCTGAAAGTGATTAACACTTCCTGCCGCTTTTGCTTGCTGGCTTCTTCTTTGTTGTTGTTATGTGGCCATTTTTTCCAGTGGGGAGGCTGGTCTGATTGCATAATGACAGCATCATCCATCAGTCCATTTTCTATCCTCATAAGGGTCGCGGGTAGGCTGGAGCCTATCCCAGCTGACTTTGGGCGGGAGGCGGGGTACACCCTAGACTGGTCGCCAGACAATCGCAGCGCAGACAAACAAACATTCACATTCACACTCTAACGGACAATGTAGAGTCGCCAATGAAGCTAACATGCATGTTTTTGGAATGTGGGAGGAAACCGGAGTACCCGGAGAAAACCCACACACGCACGGGGAGAACATGCAAACTCCACACAGAGATGCCCAACGGAGATTCGAAATGAAAGTATCAATCAAGGCTTACGGCCATACTACCCTGAGAACGCCCGATCTCGTTCGATCTCGGAAGCTAAGCAGGTTCGGGCCTGGTTAGTACTTGGATGGGAGACCGCCTGGGAATACCAGGTGCTGTAAGCTTTCCCTGTGATTGACTGGCGACCAGTCCAGGGTGTACCCCGCCTCCCGCCCAAAGTCAGCTGGGATAGGCTCCAGCATACCTCCCACCCTAATGAGGATATGCGGTATAGAAAATGAATGAATGAATAAATGAGTATCAATCAATGAAAATTTAAAAAAGAAACAATAATGTGAGAATTTAAATGTTAATCCCAGTTCCCATCGATACTCAATACCCAACCCTAAGCATGATGCAGGCAGAATAACACATCTAAATATGTGAAGAATGTTTCTTTTTTACCTAAGTCTTAATCCTCTTCCTATTAGGGTCCCCCGGGTCCTTCTGGTGAGGCTGGAGTACCAGGACCTCCTGGCAAAAGGGTAAGTCAGTGTTATTTGCCACAAAGCTATTTAAGATGTTCTTTGAGCTTTTTTATTTGCCGACTTAGGTACACACGATGTAAAAGTAACTATACTAAAAAAAAAAAAATTAAAGAGAAGGTTTCATAGGGTGTTTCCATCAGCTGGACCATTATGTTCCAAACATACAAGCTAAAAGCATCATCGTTTTGGCCAAACAGCCTCAGGTCAGGGCTGTCATGTGCCATTAGGGGCCGACATGAGGGGGTGGGGGTGGGCGGTATTGTTATTAGCAGTAGTAGTTGGAGTTGTGTTGTCCTCACAACACATGACTGTAAGCCGTTAGACAGCCAACAAACCAATAAAGAGAACTCCATACACAAGGCGTATCGTACATTTTTGAGGTTTTTGACGTGCATGAATGTGTGCAGTGATTGTAACATACTACTATCTATAAATGTACATTTGATATGCTACACAAAAGTACCACACCTAAACACAAGATACTATACCTGACTAGTTGTTAATACCAAATAATTGAGTTTACAAACAAAAAAGTAATTCAGGAAGATTTTTTTTAAACTATTGTGTAAAGTTAACTCTACGAGTGCTTTCTGCACACAGATACTGAAGTCTTAAAGACAAATGTCTCCAAAGGCTCAAATGTTTTAGACACAGCTTGTTTTCAATTTCCAGACGTACTTTCAGCCCTTGCTAGCTTATTTGCTTCCCAAACACAAAACAAAACAAATGTCCAAGATTGTCTAATGATGAGAGAGCACTCACTCTTGTTGTTCCTAAAACAAATGTTTTTAGAGCACATTTCTTCACTTTTTAACAATAGCGTTGTAATCATTTTTAAGATACCTTTTTAACTTGTCAATTTATCAACTGTGAATTTATTTACACATTTACACTTATTGGCCCAAAGACTTGACAGTAGTAATGTTTTTATGGTGCGTATTCAGTAATAGTCAAGCAAGCATGGACTTGGTTTTGTGCCCAATGTTGTAAGTGGATGCTTGACAACATTAACACACGTGCACACTTAGCTAATGCACACACATGCTTATAACCTACATTGACGTCCCACTATGGATGGCTTTTGTCGGCCAAATTTTGATTATTGTCTGCCCCTAATGGCAGACCGCCTCTGAGGGTCTGACCCGAGGCTGCAAAACGCAGATGTGCTTTTAGCTCGTATGTTTGCAACATAATGGTCCAGCTGATGGAAGCACCCTCTGAAGGTCAGCGCAGTCACAAAACTCGGGTCATAAATCAGAAGAGCAGCTATCCATCAATTTTCGTATGGATGATTTTTTTTAAACGCATCGTCTTGTGTTTCCCTTATAGGGACCCGTTGGACCTGCGGGTCAGGAGGGCAGACAAGGAGAGAAGGGATCCAAGGTAATCATCTCATTATTTCATGTTGTCAATAGTGTTGTCCTAAAACACCTTTAAGAACTTCACGTCTTCCCTCAGGGAGAAGCTGGAGCTGAAGGACCTCCTGGAAAGACCGGACCTGTGGGAGCCCAGGGACCGTCTGGGAAGTCTGGCGCCGAGGGTCTGCGAGGAATCCCGGGCCCTGTTGTGAGTCTGAGTTTTGACTGTTTATGGAAAAAGTCCAAATAAGGAGTAAAAGTCTCAATTCTTCTTCAGGGTGAGCAAGGACTTCCCGGTTCTTCTGGAAAAGACGGACCTCCCGGACCTCTTGTAAGACTTTTCAAATCCTGATGCGCACACATTATTCATTATGTCCTCATCCTGACCTTCACTCCCCACCCCTACAGGGCCCACCAGGACTTCCTGGTATGAAGGGCGACTCTGGCTTCAAGGGAGAGAAGGTAAGTACTTCATTCGGTAGTCCTCAAGAGACCAACATGAAGGTCTAAATGTTTTATCTTTAGGGTCATCCTGGTCTGATTGGTCTGATCGGACCCCCTGGTGATGCCGGAGAGAAGGGAGACCGAGGACTGCCTGGACCACAGGGTACGGCTGGTACCAAGGGTGAATCTGTGAGTTGTTGTTTACTCTGTGATGTTGATGTGTTTGATCACATTCTAATGTAACATTATCTTGCATTAAGGGTCTCGGGGGCTCACAAGGTCCTCTGGGTCCTCCTGGTCCTCCTGGTATTCCTGTAAGTAATGTTTGTGTGCATTTATCTGCATTTTCTGACTCACTCTGTGCTTTTGTGTTGACCTTGTGTGTTTTGAAACAGGGAGCTCATGGCCAGAAAGGCTCCAAGGGATCAACTGTAAGTGCTGTTCTTTTTGGGAGGGTTCCTTACCATGTAAGTCCTCCTTTTAATCGTGCCCATGATGCTGTGTCTCTCTGCAGGGTACAGCCGGTCAGAAAGGAGACCCGGGACTGATTGGACCTCCCGGACCTCCTGTATGTTGAAATGCACGGAGTGTATGTCCTTGCATGTAAAGTCCTAGCTAAACATCTTGCCTCCGCCCCGCAGGGTCCGGCAGGTGACTTCATCCAGCCGCTGCCCATACAGCAGGTATCCAGGAAGAATAAACGTCACGCTGAGCATCAGGGAGACGAGCCAGTGGCCGACTACGACACAGATGGCCTGGCAATGGAAGACGTGTTCGGCTCCCTCAACAACCTCAAGCAGGACATCGAGCGCATGAAGTTCCCGCTGGGCACCGAGGACAATCCCGCCCGCACCTGCAACGATTTGCACCTCAGCCAGCCCGACTTCCCAGACGGTAGGAAGGAAGGAGGCAGTGGCGTTGTTAGCTAAGGCAGAGAAACCACTAGCGTTAGTGTTTGCTAGATGATGTCATCATGAAAGATGGAATTTCAGAAACGCATCAAGAACTTGAAGACCTGCTTGTGCACAAGAATAACGTCACATTTCAGTTTTACTTTGTCATTAGCTTTTTAGGAGTTTTTTTCTGAGGCTTAATCCTAAAGACAAACAAAGAGAAGAATAACATGCATTACTGCATTGTTGTTGTCGTTATACATTGCTCAAAAAAATTAGCGGAACACTGAAAACAAATCAGATCTAAATGGGGGGAAAACGATCTTGAATATCGTTCCTGATAATAAGTAGGTGATTTATTAGTAACAAAATGATGACACATAATTTGATATAAATGAAAATGATTACCCTATAGAGGGGGGAAATCAAAGACACCCCAAAAATAAAAGTGAAAAAATGATGCAGCAGACTGGTCCAGTTTGCCAAAATGTCATTGTAGCAACTCCAAATGATTCTCAGTAGTTTGTGTGGCCCCCATGTGCTTGTACGCATGCCTGACAACGTCGGGGCATGCTCCTAATGAGACGGCGGATGGTGTCCTGGGGGATCTCCTCACAGATCTGGACCAGGGCATCACTTAGCTCCTGGATAGTCTGAGGAGCAACATGTCGGCACCGGATGGACCTAAACATAATGTCCCAGAGGTGTTCTATTGGGTTTAGGTCAGGTGAACGTAGGGGCCAGTCAATTGTATCAATTGTTCCTACATCCTCCAGGAAGTGCCTGCATAGTCTAGCCAAATGAGGCCGGGCATTGTCGTGGACCAGGAGGAAACCAGGTCCCATTGTACCAGCGTAGGTTCTGACAATGGCTCCAATAATTTCATCCCGATAGCTAATAGCAGTCAGGGTGCCATTATCTAACCTGCAGAGGGGTATGCCACACCAGACCATCACTGACCCACCACCAAACCGGTCATGCTAAATGATGTTGCAGGCAGCATAACGTTCTCCACAGCATCTCCAGACCCTTTCATGTCTGTCGCATGTGCTCAGGTGGAACTTGCTCTCATCGGTGAAGAGCACAGGGCGCCAGTTCTGGTGGTCTATGGCAAATGCCAATTGAGCTCTACGGTGCTGGGCAGTGAGCAGAGGGCCCATTACAGGACATTGTGCCTTCAGGCCACCCTCACGGAGCCTGTTTCTGATTGTTTGGTCAGAAACATTCATACCAGTGGCCTGCCAGAGGTCATTTTGTAGGGGTCTGGCAGTCCTCATCGTGTTCCTCTTTGCACAAAGAAGCAGATACCGATACTACTGAGGGTTTAAAACCTTATACGGCCCTGTCCAGCTCTCCTGGAGTAAATACCTGTCTCCTGGAATCTCCTCCATGGTCTTGAAACTGTGCTGAGAGACACAGCAAACCTACTTGCAACGGTACGTATTGATGTGCCATCGTGGAGGAGTTGTACTACTTGTGCAACCTCTGTAGCGTCCAGGTAGCGCACCGTGCTATCAACAGAGATGTTGATCCAAGCCAAATGAAAAACTACAGCAGTAGAAAGTCAGTTAGTAAAAAATCAGCCAAAAGAGATGAGGAGTCAGTGGCCTCAATCTGGAAAACCATTCCTGTTTTGGGGTCTGTCTCACTGTTGCCCCTCTGATGCACCTGTTGTTGGACAACAAAGCAGCTGAAACTGATTAACAACCCCCTCTGCTACTTAACTGACCAGATCAATATCCCAAAAGTTTCACTGATAGGTTACTATATTCTGATTAAAAAGGGTCCTTCAATTTCATATTATTTTTGTGGATTATTGAATATCTGCAATTTAGGGGTGAGGGACCCAAAAAGAGCTAAATACGTAAGTACATAGGTGGATAGATAAATAAATAAATAAGGTAAAATAACTGTTGGAGAAGATATATATATATATATATATATTAAAACTTATATCATATATATATATATATATGTATGTGTAACCATCAAAACAAACTGATATGTCTCCTCATTAAGGTGCAGCAAATATTTTTGTTGATTATTAATTACAGTTTTTCAAATTAATGAATCATGATTAATCACCATGTTTTCACCATGTATGAATTACAGTAAAAATGGAAAAATGAATGACACAAGATTTATATATTTATTAATAACTATATATACACATATAGATAGTGTATCTATACAGTATACGACAGTATAAACAGTTGAGACATTGTCCCAAACGGCATTGTGTTTTCGCAGACCTAATGGGTGTTTTTCCTACGCCATAGGTGAATACTGGATCGATCCCAACCAAGGCTGCGTAGGAGACGCCCTCAAAGTCTTCTGTAACTTCACGGCAGGCGGCGAGACGTGCATCTATCCCGACAAGAAATCCTCAGGAGTGAGTGTTGCAGCTAAACTAGCATTGACGTATTTGATGCTAGCGTTAACCACTTCTTCTTTTCTGCAGGTCAGAATATCCAACTGGCCCAAAGAGACACCAGGATCCTGGTTTAGTGAATTTAAACGTGGAAAAATTGTAAGTATTGCTCGTCGTCCAATCAGAGTGCTCCAATGTCATCCGCGTTGATGCTCGCAGCCACTAGTGGCCATGTTTGAAAGACGGTATCTGGGGAATGCAATAATATGCAGTGATGTGTTCATAGTCTCTGGACCTAGAAGGGACGTTCATAGCAACGCATTCACCTGACAATGACCTCCATTGCCTCGCAGCTGAACTACGTGGATGTGGCTGAACATAGCATCAACGCCGTGCAGATGACCTTCCTGAAGCTTTTGAGCTCATCGGCGCGGCAGAACTTTACCTACGTGTGCCATCAGTCGGTCGCCTGGTACGACACCAAGGCCGACAATTACGACAAGGCGCTGCGCTTCCTGGGCTCCAACGATGAGGAGATGGCCTACGAGAACACCCCCTTTATCAAGCCGCTGCTCGACGGCTGCGCGGTGAGTTCTCTGACATCAAACGACATTTTTCTCTTGTTATTGTTCCAAAAAATAGTCTAGAAAAAAAACATATATACCATTTGTGCTTTTCATGAGGGACAACACAAAGTATTTTAGTATACAATGTATAAAGTATGTTTTTCATTGTAATATTTACTGGTGGGCAGTTCTGGATTTTTGCATTTGGACTCTACATTAGTAGTAAGTCTGTTCAAGAAACAATGACCAAAAATGACTGACAAAAATCAAATTGTCAGTTTTAAAAAAAAATTTTAAACCTTGTTAAAACATTATTTTACTTTTTATCCAATTTAAACAAATGACAAAGGATTACTGACAAAGATTGAAAAAATGTCAATTGTAAAATTTTACACTTTTTTGTATTTAAAAAATGTAATACTGACATGGGATTCAAAAATTCAGCTGTACATTTCGAAAATGTCAATATTTTTTTATTGATACATTTTTTTCCATTAAAAAAATTACTATTGGTGAAGGATAAAAACAATTTAAATGTACGTTTTTTTTACTTAAAAATGTAACACTGACTAAAATTAACAAAAAATACAATTGTAAACATTTAAAACTTTTTTTCACATTTTTTCATATTTTCTATTTAAAAATGTACTAATGACAAATGATTAAAAACTATAATTGGAAATTGTTACAATTTTAAACTTTTATTTTTTTATGTAATACTGACAAAGGATAAAAAACAGTTATTAAATTATAAAAATCGGAAACATTTTCAGTTGAAATATGTTACAATGACAAAAAATAAAAACTACAATGGTAAATGTTTTAATTATTATTTTTCCATTTTTTATTTTCTAATTAAAAAATGTAAAAATGTATAGTTTTTTACATTTTAAAATTGTTTTAACTCATTGTTCAGCTACAGTTGCTCACATTTTAAAGTACATGCAGAGGTAGATAAAGCTACTTATGATACTTGCATCTACTGCCATCAATACAAATCTACTTCTAGAGGTTGCCTACAGCCGCAGCTGTTGTTGCCAATATTCTTTGACACTGCGGTTGTTTAATGTATGTGGATATTGATAGTTTGTCACGGTGTTGCAGGCTAAGCAAGGCTACTCCAAGACGGTTTTGGAGATCAACACGCCTCGCATCGACCAGCTGCCCATCCTTGATGTCATGCTCAACGACTTTGGCGACTCCAACCAGAGGTTTGGCTTCGAGGTTGGCCCAGTTTGTTTCCTCGGCTAGACAAACCCCCCTCCAGAATAAACCTTCCCGAGCCCCCCGACCGCCCGCCCCGCTACTGCCCGCCTCCCCTAAACCCCTCCCCCCGCTGACAGACAGGGTCAGAGGACACATAGAAGAAGAAGAAGAGGATGCCCTCCGGGCCCTGTGGTGCCAGCGCTTAGCCAGGGGGTTGTAGTCGTCGCCCTTGTAGGGCCACACCCACATGACTGAGTCAGGACTGGGAGTGACATCGGGAAGAGGACATTTGACGCCGTGGTGGACATCTTGCACTTCACCACAGATGTGCATAAAACACTCAAGGTGCTACACAAATTGCTTTTTGATGAAACTGTAATTATTATAATAATTATTATTATTTTGTACAATATTGTGCCTTTCTGAATCCACCCTAACAACTTGCATGCATGTGTCCCAGCTAGTAAATTGACTATTGATTTTTATTTTATTTTATTTGAAAACCACCAATACCGACATGAGTTTGAGCAAATGTGTAAGTTTGTAAATAAAAGACATTCTTTGACAACAAGCAAAACATAAACAAACGCTCCAAAGACATTTTTCATGACATTGTCAGTGGGAAAAACCATAAAAAGCCAGAATCATGATACTACTCATAAAAGAGGAAATAATAATATAAATACTTACTTGATAGCTCACACTTGCTGGTTAAATCTGCAATATTGTGACTCCACAAAGTTCCTTTCATGGAAACTCACCAAAGAACAAGAAAACCCCTGGTTGACTTCTTGCGTGCCTTAAATTGCTCTTTGAAAAATGATTAAAACTGGATTCTGAAACTGGATGTCTGCGTCTTTGCCTGTTTGGCAGCATAAACAAAGTGTGGCTTGTTTTGAAGGGCCCTTGGCATATTGTAAACCTCAAACAAAAGCACTTCAGATATGACACCTCCATAAAACACTCCAAGAACGTGTTGATACCGTTGCGGGTAGACACAAAGCATGGCAGGTGTACCGGGACGTTTTTGCTTTCAAATGGACTCATCCTGTTACACCGGCCGTGCGCGTTCACGCTGGCTTGCGCGCGTGTCGGCGTCAAGAGAAGCAAGTGCCGCTCGACTTTCTCTCTCTCTGAGCCCTGGACCCAGAGAACCGCAAGCCGGAACCACCATCGGAACCACAACCGGAGCAAGCAGGACTCTTGCCGGGAGGTGCTTTGGCGCATTTGGATGATGCGGTGCAGAAAACGAGTGAGTGAATGAATGGATGATTTATTCTCGTGGTCCTTTCCTTGGCCGCCGTTTGACCACGCCCCCTGCAGGCTGCGCAGCGCGAGGACAAAGTAACATTCCGGAACACTTCGCTTATTTTTGGATTGTGCTTTTTTTTATTTGAATTGCAGTTTTGAAGTTGCCGGCAGGATGTGGGCGCTCTCCGTGGTTCTGAAGCCACTCATGGTTCTGCTGCTGCTCGGATGCTGGCCGTCCGGGGTGAGTTCACCGGCTCCTCGAACATCACCGATACTTTTGTAGGATTCCTAAGTTTATTAGGAGTGATGATTTTTTAGTGTTGTTTTGCTATGTTTGTACGCCATGTGTCATCCTCATAACAAGATTTTAACTTTACTTTATACATCTACGGTAGAATTATCTGGGAGTGTGAATGGTTGTCTGTACCCCGGGCTGGTCGCCAGTCAGCTGGGATAGGCTCCAGCATACCCTAAGCGGCATAGAAAATGGATGCATGGATGGTATAATTATCTTCTGCTTTTATATCTGTGTATGTATTATGATCCATGGCTGGAAAAAAATCATTTTATTTGGGAATTAACGTATAATTTATTTGTAATTGATGTTTTTTTTATAATATATGATTACAGATTATATAATATTATTTAAAAATATAATATAAGAATTTTTGTTTAGTATCTCACTTTACATATACTAGAAAATATTAATTGTATGTCTATATTACTGTCAGATAATAAGCGTGCATCATACAATTGTTTGGTTTATTTTTCGAATAAAAAGGAAAACAGAATAATATTTGCGACATTGTCTATATTATCTTTTTTTTAATACCACACTATTATATTAATCACAGTATCATTTACATTCGGCCGCACGGTGGTCCAGTGGGTAGCACGTTGGCCTCACAGTCAGGAGGTCCTGGGTTCGATTCTCCGATGGGCATCTCTGTGTGGAGTTTGCATGTTCTCCCCGTGCGTGTGTGGGTTTTCTGCGGTCTCATGTTCCCAAAAACATGCATGTTGGGTTAATTGGTTCTCTAAGTTGTCCATCGGTGTGAATGTTTGTTTGTCAATATTTGCCCTGCGATTGACTGGCGACCAGTCCAGGGTGTACCCCGCCTCCCACCCAAAGCCAGCTGGGATAGGCTCCAGCATACCCGCGACCCTAACGAGGATAAGCGGCATAGAAAATGAATGAATAATTGGTATTATTTCTACATTATATGAACGTTTATTTTACATTTATTGTGTGCCTGTTAAAAGTTCAAAGACACTTTCCTATGCTATTGAATGAGAAGGTGTGTCCACATTTTTGATTACACTACATACACATTATTATACCACTAAATGCACAATACTATACTGTATCACTTCACTACTCGTATTCCTTCCTCTGCAAGTAAACAAACTTAGCACAAAAAGTTTGCAAAGGAGGTCTTGGTGATGACTTGGTGATAGCAAACACGAGCAGGCAGGAAGTGAGGAGCAGAATAAATGTCTGATGCTGGCAATGTTGATGCCAACTTGTGGCCAAAGAACAGGAAGGAAGCAGCTGTCTGAGGGTGAATGCTTGCCAGGAGGAGTTGTGAGAGGGGGGGGGAGGGGGGGGGCTTTGTGTGCATCTGGCATGAGAGTGGCTCTCGGAGGTGGGGTGTGTCACTCATAAGAAGGAGGAAGATGGCCTGAAGCAATGAGCAGCATGAGACTGACTTCTAGAATCCCAGCCAGCATTGAAACGTCAGTTCAGGTCAAAGGTTGTGTCCAGAGAGTGGTTCTCACCTCCCTCGCTAACCATGCTCAGTGTAAACAAGCATGCTTTTTAGCACAGCAGGACGCCACATAGAGCGTGAAAATGTTGTTTTTTGACACCGTCCGTGCAGACCGTCAGGCCAAGGGAGGGCTGGCAGGTGTACAGCTCGGCTCACGATGCAGACGGCCGCTGCGTGTGCACCGTTGTGGCACCGGGACAGAGTTTGTGCTCAAGAGATGCCAAAGGACAACAACTGCGCCAGCTCCTAGAGAAGGCACGTGCACACTCACACACACCTGCAAGGGCACTCTCAAAATTGAAGTGTGCCCGACTTAAGTTAGAGGGAATTACAGATTGTAAACATGGATGTCCCAATCCACATCTTCTGGCTTTTGGCTCGATGTTTTTTTATAGTCTTGCCAATCTGATCTGGTACTGATCTTTTTCTTTGTGACAAAAAGGCGTGCAAAATACTGCAATGACAAGTATGTTGTTTAGCGGTAAGACAAGCTGCTGTTTAGCGTGTGGGCAATAGAGGGTAGTGGTGTTTCAAGCGAAAACTAGAAACTAGGGATGCCCCGGTCCACATTTTTTGGCTTCCAATCCAATCCGATTTATAATTTATAGATAGATTTCCAAAATAGGAACGACACGATCTCGTGGCATAAACCAATCTTATCTAATCTTCAAAATACAGCTGATCAACAGCTGAAGTTTGGATCGGGACATCCCCATCATATAGTCATTATATTTATCCTAGTCGGCGTATCATTAAACAATACACACCCACTGCTCACTTTCCTCCATCAGGACCCTAACCACCATTTGTTTTTTCCCTTCGCTAGATTCACTGACTGACCCCAACCTCATCTTAAACCAAATTCCGATCAAAAACCCCAACCCTAGCTCAAACACTAACCCTAAGAAAGAATTCTCCAGGAGCCATACAAATACTTACCTCTACAAGGAAAACGATATACTATTTACTATCTAACCCTAACCCTCTCAAACACCAACCTTCGCTCAAACCCTGGCCCTAACCACACCCAAAACCCAACCCTACCCCTAACCTCGTCCCAAACCCCAATGTTATCCCTAATCTTAGCTCAAACCAAAACTCTACCCGGAAGTCTAACCTTAGCACCAACCCCAACCCTAATCCCAACATCTAACATTAACTGAAACCCCAACTATAGCCATAACCTGAGCTCAAACCCAATCCTAACTAAACAGGGTTAGATTTCTGGCTGGGGTTAGGGTTTGGGATGAAACCCTAACCCCAGCCAGAACCCCAGCCAGAAATCTAACCCTATTACAAACCACAACCACAACTCAAATCTTAACAAAAATGTCAATCCTAACACTAACCTTTAGCCCTTACCCTAACTCCAACCACAACTGCAACACAAATCCTGACCCTAAACCAAACCTTAACCCTAAAAAGTATTTCCCTTGTAAAAGAAAAAACAATTTCATCCAGCAGATGATTGTTTCAAAAGCAATCAAGTTAGAGGTCAAAATATTGACTCGTTCTTGGACAACTTCCAACACTGCTGAATTCAAATTGTTATGCTGTTTAGAGAAATTAGACTTCTGCTGCCTAATTGTTTCTAAAAAGGTCCAGAACCTGTCGCAGTCCATTGAGGTCTTGAACCTGCGCACCCAGAGGGACTTTCAGTACATCATGAGGACTGAGAGCCAGATCAAAGGTTTGCGCTCCAAGATCAGACAGATGGACTCAGACAGGAGGACACTTGCCAACAAAAACTTTAAGGTACTTCTACTTGCCTCATGTGGCATCCCAGCATACTCCTGATGTGTTTCATCCTATTGCTGGTGTATATTTCAGGAGCTAAAAGACAAGATGGACTCCCTCCAGCCACTGATCCCCGTCCTGGATCAGTACAAGATGGATGCCAGGCTCATCTCTCAGTTCAAAGACGAGATCCGGAATCTGTCCGGTGTGTTGCTGGGCTTCCAAGTAGAGATGGGAACGTACGACTACGAGGAGCTGCACCAAAAGGTCCTCAGCTTGGAAAATCGTCTGCGGCGTTGCATGAGCAAACTCAGTGAGTCGATATTTGATACAAATGATGCCACTCGGGATGGTTGATGTTTTATAGACTTAGTGACAGGCTTCCTTTAACACCGCTATTTAATTCCAAACACTGGGTCTCCCCGTAATTGCCGATTGCAGTCCTCCAATGAACACCCCATCCTCTTTGCGGTTTAGCAGAATAGAGGGCGTGGCTATACTGTAATTAGCACATAGTCGCTGTGTGTGTTCGCAGCATGCGGCAAGCTGATGAAGATCACTGGCCCGCTCACAGTGAAGACATCGGGGACCAGGTTTGGGGCATGGATGACGGACCCGCAAGCGCCTCCCAAAACCAGTAAGGTGAGTTGGTCACACAAGCGAGACCATCACTGTCCCAGAAAGTCAAGCTTCCGTGTGCTTCAGGTTTGGTACATGGATGGCTACACCAACAATAAGATCGTCAAAGAGTACAATTCAATGGCGGATTTCATGTCGGGGGCAGAGTCGAGGACATATAATTTGCCTTTCAAGTGGGCTGGGACCAACCACGTGGTCTACAATGGCTCGCTGTACTACAACAAGATGCAGAGCAACATCATCGTGCGCTACAGCTTCGAGACAGGCCGCGTGGTCGCGCAGCGGGCGCTGGAGTCGGCCGGCTTCCATAACGTGTACCCGTACACTTGGGGGGGCTTCTCCGACATCGACCTGATGGCAGACGAGCTGGGCCTGTGGGCCGTGTACGCCACCAACCAGAACGCCGGCAACATCGTGGTCAGCCAGCTGAACCCGGACACGCTCCAAGTTCTTAGCACATGGAACACCGAGTACTCCAAGCGCAACGCCGGAGAAGCCTTCATGATCTGTGGGACGCTCTACATCACCAACTCCCACCTGACAGGCGCCAAGGTGTACTACGCGTACTCCACCAAGACATCCAGCTACGAGTACACGGACATTCCCTTCCACAACCAGTACTTCCACATGTCCATGCTGGACTACAACGCCAGGGAGCAAGCTCTCTACGGCTGGAACAACGGACACCAAGTTCTCTTCAACGTCACGCTTTTTCACGTCATCAAGACGGAAGACAGCGCCTGAGAGAGTAAGTCCAGTTTGAACACACTTTTCTACTTTCATGACATTCGGTGAGAAGTTAGCTTTGCGCCATGCAAAAACCACGACCGTGGGATTCACGTCCTGCAAAAAAACCCATCAACTTTTATCCCACAATTAAAGCATCTTTCATGCAGATCATTTAATCGCTCATTTCACTGGCAATCAAAAAGAGATTCTGCCTCACACAGATCATCCAAACATCATTCAGAAGCCAAGCGTCCAGGCAAGCCCACTGCCCCAAAGACCACCAGAGATACTGAGCGCCCGATGGTTGTGACAAAACCCAGCATTTACTGTATCCAATGACTGTCCAGTTTTGCACAGTGGAACAACCCACTCTACGCTTCCCCATGGAAGTCAGTAGACGCTCGCCGTTTGACTGTATATAAGCATTGAGAAGAAAGTTGTGTCAGTTACCTGTGATAGGTAGTTGATTCTGAACTAAAGAACACAAGTATTCTAGTGCATATTCAGTCGATGAAATGTACACGCAGCAGTACATATGTCACCACTTTTTTTTTGTTGACATTTTAGGGGTGCTGAGCTTGCCTTGCAGTCTTAAAGCAATCGCCACCGATTGATGCTCTCATTGATGCCCTCAAGCTTTCATGCTTCGAATTTCATGGCTTCACTGTATCGATGTAATATACAAAGTAATAAATCACTGCTGTTTTGTGGTTGAATACGGCCTATTATTAGTCCAATGCTAAATTTACATATTTTTGGCCCAAGTTAAGCATCCAGAAGATGCATTCAAAGACCTTGTGATGATATGTAGTATTCTACATTGGTCACCAGGTGTCAGAAATGTTATATTGATGACACAACTGTACAAAACAGGAAGTCAAAAAGGAACAACAAGAAGAAATTCTCCCAGTGCTAATATTGGTGAGTCTATGTTATGTTGTATTTTTGTATTATTTGTTTTTTATTATGTCTGCTATTTTGGGTAATAAAAGTGACTATAGGGGTGTCATTTTAGTTCTAAAGGGCTCTAACCATGTTAAAAAGTGCATTGTGAGGTCTTCAAAACAAACAGGTTTTCTATGCTGTAACTGGCCGAAGAAGGAGAGGAGGAAGGTGTGTCCGTAGGAGGAGAGAGAAGAGGAATGCTAAGAGTCTAGAACTAAGAGTTGGGACTTTGAATGTTGGAACTATGACTCTAGGTAGAGAATTAGTTGACATGATGCAGAGAAGGAAGGTAGACATATTGTGTGTCCAGGAGACCAGGTGGAACGGTAGCAAGGCTAGAAGCTTAGGAGCAGGGTTCAAGCTGTTTTATCATGGTGTAGATAGGAAGAGAAATTGAGTAGGGGTAATTTTGAAGGAGGAGTTTGCTAGCAACGTCCTGTAGGTAAAAAGAGTGTCAGATAGAGTGATGAGCCTGAAGCTATAAATCGAAGGTGTGATGTTCAATGTTGTTAGTGGGTATGCTCCACAGGTAGGATGTAAGATGGAGGAGAAAGAGAAATTCTGGTCAGACCTGGATGAAGTGATGCAGAACATCCCTAGAAGTGAGAGAGTTGTCATTGGTGCGGACTTCAATGGGCATGTTGGTGCAGGAAACAGAGATGATGAGGAGGTGATGGGCAAGTTTGGTATCCAGGAGAGGAACGCTGAAGGACAGATGGTGGTCGACTTTGCAAAAAGGATGGAAATGGCTGTAGTGAATACTTTCTTCCAGAAGAGACAGGAACATAGGGTGACCTACAAGAGTGGAGGTAGGAGCACACAGGTAGACTACATCTTGTGTAGAAGGTGTAACCTGAAGGAGGTCAGTGACTGCAAAGCAGTGGTAGGTGAGAGTGTAGCCAGACAGCATAGGATGGTGGTGTGTAGGTTGACTCTAGTGGTGAGAAGGATGAAGAGGGTAAAGGCAGAGCAGAGGACAAAATGGTGGAAGCTGAAAAAGGAGGAGTGTTGCGTGACATTTAGGAAGGAGTTGAAAAAGGCTATGGGTGGCCAGGAAGTCCTTCCAGATGACTGGACAACTACAGCTACTGTGATCAGGGAGACAGGTAGGAGAGTACTTGGTGTGTCATCTGGAAGGAAAGTAGATAAGGAGACTTGGTGGTGGAATGAGGAGGTGCAGGAGTGTATACAGAGTAAGAGGTTAGCTAAGAAGAAGTGGGACACTGAGAGGACTGAAGAGAGTAGACAGGAGTACAGAGAGATGCAGCGTAAGGTGAAAGTAAAGGTGGCAAAGGCCAAACAAGGGGCTTATGATGACTTGTATGCTAGGTTGGACAGCAAGGAGGGAGAGAAAGATCTATACAGGTTGGCAAGGCAGAGGGACAGAGATGGGAAGGACGTGCAGCAGGTTAGGGTGATGAAGGATAGGGATGGAAGGGTATTGACAGGTGCCAGTAGTGTCATGGGAAGATGGAAAGAGTACTTTGAAGAGTTGATGAATGAGGAAAATGAAAGAGAACAAAGAGTAGAAGAGGTGACTGTTGTGGACCAGGAAGTAGCAAAGATTAGTAAGGAAGAAGTGAGGAGGGCATTGAAGAGGATGAAGAATGGAAAGGCACTCGGTCCTGATGATATACCTGTGGAGGTATGGAAGTGTCTAGGAGAGGTGGCAATAGAGTTCCTGACCGGGTTGTTTAACAAGATCTTAGATAATGAGAAGATGCCTAAGGAATGGAGGAGAAGTGTGCTGGTGCCCATTTTTAAGAACAAGGGAGATGTGCAGAGTTGTGGCAACTACAGAGGAATAAAGCTGATGAGCCATACAATGAAGTTATGGGAAAGAGTAGTTGAAGCTAGACTAAGGGCAAACGTGAGCATTTGTGAGCAGCAGTACGGTTTTATGCCAAAAAAGAGTACAACAGATGCAGTATTTGCTTTGAGGATGTTGATTGAGAAGTACAGGGAAGGTCAGAGGGAGCTGCATTGTGTTTTTGTAGATCTGGAGAAAGCTTATGACAGGGTGCCCAGAGAGGAACTGTGGTATTGTATGAGGAAGTCTGGAGTGGCAGAGAAGTATGTTAGAGCGGTGCAGGACATGTACGAGGACTGTAAGACAGTAGTGAGGTGTGCTGCAGGTGTGACAGAGGAGTTCCGAGTGAAGGTGGGACTCCATCAGGGATCAGCTCTGAGCCCCTTCTTGTTTGCTATGGTGATGGACAGGCTGACGGACGAGGTTAGACAGGAATCTCCATGGACTATGATGTTTGCAGATGACATTGTGATATGTAGTGAGAGCAGGGAACAGGTGGAGGAGAAGCTTGAGGGGTGGAGGTTTGCCCTGGAAAGGAGAGGAATGAAGGTCAGCCGCAGCAAGACGGAGTACATGTGTGTAAATGAGAGGGACCCAAGTGGAAGAGTGAGGTTACAGGGAGAAGAGATAAAGAAGGTGGAGGATTTTAAGTACTTAGGGTCAACAGTCCAGAGCAATGGAGAGTGTGGAAAAGAGGTGAAGAAGCGTGTGCAGGCAGGCTGGAATGGGTGGAGAAAAGTGTCGGGTGTGATGTGTGATAGAAGAGTTTCAGCTAAAATGAAAGGAAAGGTGTACAAAACTGTGGTGAGACCAGCGATGTTGTTTGGTTTAGAGACAGTGCCGCTGAGGAAAAGACAGGAGGCAGAGCTGGAGGTAGCAGAGATGAAGATGCTGAGGTTCTCTTTGGGTGTGACCAGGATGGACAGGATCAGGAATGAGCACATCAGAGGGACAGCACATGTTAGAGGTTTTGGAGATAAAGTCAGAGAGGCCAGACTGAGATGGTTCGGACATGTCCAGAGGAGAGATAGTGAATATATTGGTAGAAGGATGCTGAGTTTTGAATTGTCAGGCAGGAGGCTTAGAGGAAGACCAAAGAGAGGCTTAGAGGAAGACCAAAGAGGAGGTTTATGGATGTAGTGAAAGAGGACATGAAGGTAGTTGGCGGAAGAGAAGAGGATACAGAAGACAGAGTTAGATGGAGGCAATTGATTCGCTGTGGCGACCCCTAACGGGATAAGCCGAAAGGAAAAGAAGAAGAACTGTAAAAATATTCCATGTATTTCCTACTTGGCGGAAAGTGATTTGTTTGGGTCTGGAACCAATTAACCGCCATAAACAAGGGACACATCCATACATAGACAGATACATAGTGTACATCCATTCACACATGCATACAGTGTTTAGTAAAGTTTACATATACAGTAGAGAAGGAAAATACGACTATACATATTTAAATAGAATATTATAGAATAATTATATATATAATTATGGTATTTACAATATCACAGGTCACAAATTCACAGAGATGTTAGGAGCATTCGAACATTTAAGAAATGTCTTGTGGGATTTTGCACTGACAAGTTTCTGACAATCAAATTCTTAGTCAAGCAGATTCCAAGTCCCAAGAACCAGATTTGGCTGCCGCGACCCGGTCGCCCAGACGCCAGCCCTCGACAGGCACCCAAAACGCAACACACCGGACCCTTATGCTTGCCCCCGCAGGTGGTGGGTTTACGGGAGAGGGATGGGCCGGGAGAGGCCAGGCCGAGCCCCACGGGTGAAGACCCGACTACCAGGCGAAAGGCAATGCTCTCAATTTACCGGTGGATCTACAGTATGTTCTTATCCCCAACTATGGTCATGAACTTTGGGTCCTGAACCGAAAAAACGAGATCGCGGATACAAACGAGTTTCCTCCATTAGTTTTGATTTGAAGTCTCCTAACCTTGTAACTTTTCCCTAACTTAATTCTCCAAAAATTATTTGCTGTTTGTTTTTCATAGTACGACTTACAACTTTTTTTTCTCACTTTTTTTTGTAAAATTACTGCTGTTTTTTCCCCATTTTTGCTGTACTTTTTTTTCCCTTAAAGTATATTTTAGAATGTCCAGAGAATATGCCGCAGCCGCAAAAAGCCCCCCGGGCTTTGGACATCGCTGGCTTAGCGCATCACAGAGTCGTCAGCAGACTGGAAGAGTGAAATTGTCATGTGACACACGCACACACCATAGAGCGTCTTCTTTCTTCCCTTTATAGACATAACCTTTGGCAAGTTGCGGCGTCCCCCGTTGCTCCCAATTAAACTATGGACCGAGTGTGTCTTCTGCACCACCTCCAAAGATGATGATAAGAATATTAAAAGATGGAAGTAAAAAAAAAAAAGACTGCAAAACATTCTTGGAAAGCAACAGCAGATGTGAATCCCAAAGTCACAGAGAGTTATGGATGCATAATAAATATTGCAGGCTAATGAAGTGGGGGTAATGCCAAGCAGTTAAAATGATCACTTCTAGATATATTAGTAACAAAGCATCGTCTAGCTTTATTTATTCAGGTAGAAAATATGATGCCTGTTTATGGAAATCTACACACTTTACTCACAAGAAGTACAGCGTTAAATATACAGTCTGTGCTTTGTCGTAAAAACATAAATGTTGCGTGATAAACAGTAAAGCTTCAGTGTTGCTTTCACAGTATGTACATCTTGATACGTGTAGCGATACAATAGCAGAATGGCAGGGGCTACTAGTTTAGTTTTTGGTTTTCCTCTTCACAGGCGAGATTTTTTGCACATCTTTGGGTCTGCTGGCGCCGTGTCTCCGCAACATGACCGCGTCGTCGTCCGCCGTCTGCTGCTTGGCGAAGTTGACAAACACCTGCACGAAAGCAGAAGGACGTCGTAGTCATAGGATTAGCGTTTTTTTTTTTTTTTGTCATGGTTGTGGATATTAGAAAATCTGTTGCTTCTGATCAGTATTTACCACATGATACATGTAAATAAGTTCAATAAAAAGCTACAATTTCCATCCATCCATTTTCTATACCGCTTATCCTCGTTAGGGTCGCGGAAAAAGCTACATTTTACATTAAATTATTCCAACTACTACTGATTTTAATTTTTTTAAATAAATAAAAAATTACATTTACAAAATTACACACTTGGTTATTTAACGGATTATGAGATTATTATTTTCAAAAAGAAAAAGAAAGATCAAAATACAATGAAATAAATGAAATAAAAGAAGCACAGCAATCTTTATCTGTTATCTAATTGTAATTTAAAAAAATACAAAAAACCAAACCAAATGAAATTAAACTTAAATTAAAACCATTTTAATTTATATAACATAGAAACATTGAATTTTCTTCTTTAAAATCATTTTTAGACATTTTCTATACCGAGTGGTGGGTATGCTGGAGCCTATCCCAGCTGTCTCGCGGCAAGAGGCGAGACAATATTAATTTGAATTTAAAATTAGGGCTGTCAGCTGTGAGTTTCCTTTTAACGGCCCTATTTTTATTTTATTTTTTTTTAACGCTGGATTGACGTGCGCACGTCCTGTTTGAACCTCGACCCACACTGTAATTCGAGGAAGTAGCGGTCTGGTGCCACAAGCGGGAACAAACATTGATTTCCAGAGAGGTTGTGTACCCAACAAATATTAGCACTCAATAACGGCATCAAATCTTACCGTTATGCATTCCCACAAAGTAACTATATTATTGTTCAATCAAATATTGGCCGTTATTAAAAAGATAATAATTTCTAAAATTGATATCCCTTTACATAACATTTGATGTAGTTATTGTTGTGGTTGCGTATCAAATTGTTTACCACAAAGAGATTTACATCCCTACTTATTACCAGTATTGGCTTTTTGCTGATATTTGACATGCCGATATTATCCAACTCTTAATTTCCGATTCCAATATCAACCGATACCCATATGTGGTACGTCTCATGTCCTCTGTTGTGGAATCCACACATTGTGGTGACTCGCGATATTCATTCATTTTCTATACCGCTTATCCTCATTAGGGTCACGGGGATGCTGGAGCCTATCCCAGCAGGCGGGAGGCGGGGTACACCCTGGACTGGTCACCAGTCAATCGCAGGGCACATATAGACAAACAAACATTCACACTCACATTTACACTCTAATGGACAATTTAGAGCGGCCAATGAAGCTAACATGCATGTTTTTGGAATGTGGGAGGAAACCGGAGTACCCGGAGAAAACCCACACACGCACGGGGAGAACATGCAAACTCCACACAGAGATGCCCAACGGAGATTTGAAACCAGGTCTTCCAGATCTCCTGGCCACCGTGTGGCCCACTCGCGATGTTGTTTTAGACATTCACCAATTGTACTCCCGTTTCCGGGTCATGGGGTTGCTGTAGCCACTTAACTGTGGCTTGTTTTTGAGTGGAGAGTAAACTGGTGGGTTCCAGCCGCCTCCACCCCTCCCTCGCTGTGAATGGCATCTCCACATTCGGTGACCTTTGAAGTGGGTAAAAATGTCAACTGACAACAGCGACAACAACGAGGCCGTACCGGCGCCGCTACAAGCAAACAAGACGGCTGACGTCGGTGCTATCTGCGCCACAAAGGTCCAGGTCACTTTTGGCAACATATGCCACGCCCGTGGTTTCAACACATTGAAGCTCGGTTCCGACCGCGAGGAATAACACAGGACCTGGCAAGTATTTCCACTGGCTACACTGGCCAGCCAGTACGGGAGCCCATAGGCCTGTATACAGTACTTTTTAAAAACTGGTTTTCATTGTAGGGAAAAACCCAATACCGATATTACATTTTTATGCCAATATCGTGCCAGACTTCCCTACTTGTTGTGGATAAAAACTTTTTTCATCTGCGATTAACTGCATTTAATTAGGAGTTAACTATGGACTAAATATTTTAATGAAATAATGAATGAATGAATTCATATTTTCATGAACACAATCTATACATATGTAAAGTCTAATTTAATTTTTAAAAAACTAAACAAAAATGAATCCAAACTTAAACAATGTATTCAAAAAGTGATCAGAATGAAATTTCAAAATATTCATTGGAACATAAACATAAGAAGATATATTAAGTATAATGTGCCCTGCGATTGACTGGCGACCATTCCAGGGTGTACCCCGCCTCTCGCCCAAAGTCAGCTGGGATAGGCTCCAGCATACCCGCTTGACCCTAATGAGGACAAGCGGTACAGAAAACGAATGAATTAATGAATGGTATTGAGTATAGTACTACAAAAAAAAATACATGATAGGACACGTAAAAGTTGGTTTTATTAAGGTGCTTTTATTAATAATTAATCAAAATACTATGGATGTAATGGATAGATAGATTTGCCCTACCTGGTCCAGCGTGGTCTGAGAGACGGAATAATCCTCGATGCTGAGTCTGTCCTTGTTGGCCACAACCAGCTGGAAGATCCTGGCCAGAGAGGAGGATGCGATCCCATACTGCAGCGTGTTGTAATGCTTCTCCCGCTGGACGCAACCTGGAAAACTGCTCTCCATGAACTCCTCTACGGGCTCAAGCTCCGGAGACATGCCCGCTTTGGCCGCCTTAACCTTCATGGTCACCACGTAGCCGTCGCCAAACCTGCCCCACCAAAAAATGCAAATCTATTCAACCTGTAGACTCCCCGGGCACTTCTTTAGGTACAGCTCCACAACCTAGTAAATGTTGCAAAATATGTT
>QODF01000251.1:230916-297967 GCA_024372805.1 Oostethus manadensis
TGTATATATAACTTTTTTCCCACTCTAATCTTCCATAAAATTACAACTTTATTTTGTTTATTTTATTATAATATTATGACTTAAAAAAAATAAAAAACAATTCTTTAATATTTCCACACTATGCTACTTAAATTTTGCTATTTTTTGTTGGATTATTACAACTTTATCATCAAAAAATGTCTACTTTTTTTCTTGTTAAAATCTCTTAATATCATGACTTTAAATGACAGAGCTTTTTTAAATTCATGCTGTTGGTTTGTTTTTAACCTTCCAACTATTTCAACTTTCTTCTTGTAAATTTTCTTCTCGTAATATTAAGACATTATTCCTTTATTCAGACTTTTTTATCGTAACATTATAACTTTGTCATCAACCTAATTTTGTAAAATAACTATATTTAGTTTTGTTTGTTTGTCTTGGAAGAGGTCGCTGGGGACCGGGAAGTCTGGACTTCCCTACTGAAGCTGCTGCCCCCGCGACCCGGACCCGGATAAGCGGTGGAAAATGGATGGATGGATGGATGGATGTTTGTCTTGAATATCTCAACAAGAACACACCATATATTATTTATATAATTATATTATAGCGGGAGCTCGTCCTTACTCGGTTGTTGTCAAAAAGTTCCAGGATGAAAGTGATGGCGCTGCTATTGATGCCAATGAACAGGTTGATGCAGGACAGAGACACGTAGGCCGTGCTCGGGATGCTGAACACGTAGGACATGGGGTACATCATGGGAGTCACAGACCACCTGCCAGGAGGAACATGTTTCATTCAGTGCAGCGCAGCGGAACCACCAACATGAAACACCAGTAAATCTCATAAAGACTTCACCTCAGCGAGGATGAAATCTAGTGTTTTTACTTTTTCCTATAATTTAGTGACCACTGACTGCAAAATGGGGACAGTGTGATGATAACCATAGAACCGCTAATGTAATTTATGTAAGCATCCCACACATCATCAATACTATTAATGAATAAGGCAATATCTATAAAACACCACTTTGTGACAATATCACTCAGCAATCCAAAAAGTCCTTAATCTCTGTCCCAAACTAGTTTTACTTTATTCATTCATTCATTCATTTTATATGCCGCTTATCCTCATTAAGGTCACGGGTGTGCTGGAGCCTATCCCAGCTGGCTTTGGGCGAGAGGCGGGGTACACCCTGGACTGGTCGCCAGTCAATCGCAGGGCACATAAAGACAAACAAACATTCACACTCTAATGGACAATTTAGAGCGGCCAATGAAGCTAACAAGCATGTTTTTGGAATGTGGGAGGAAACCGGAGTACCCGGAGAAAACCCACGCACGCACGGGGAGAACATGCAAACTCCACACAGAGATGCCCTACGGAGATCCGAACCTCTTGACTGTGAGGCCAATGTGCTACCCACTCGACCACCGTGCGGCCAGTTTTACTTTATTATATTTTTATTTAGTCTTATTATACGGTTGCTTTTATGAAGGCCATTAAGAGGAAAAGAAAAGTGTAACGATAACCATAAAACAAGACACGGCACATCTTGCAACAATAAGCTACCTACAAAAGGTGTCAACACGGCTCTGCAAACAATCTGCTCCATTCCTGATGTCTTCCAGAACAGTTTATTTTGACTTTATTTTACTTGCATTTAGTGTGGTTCCTTTTTTGAAAATGTAACTGAAAACATTTCCAGCATTTTCAGGTTCATTGATGGTGACGGTTTGACACTGGAACAGATAAATCGACCTTGCATTAGGGTGTAAAAATGGGTGGTCTTACCCGTAGAGCAGGAGCAGTGCTACGAGAGCGGGCAGGTTGGACGGGGACGTGTAGCACTTTTTGTCAAACGCCACAAAGATGCCGACCACCAAGGCGGCGCTGATGGAGTAGTTCATCTACAGATGTATTGCTCACAACGTCAGGACAATCAGTCAACCATCATCGATACCAATGTATAAAGCAGGCGTCACCGGCGTTTTTTTCTTGTGAGAGCTACTTTTGGAAAAGGAAAATGGTGCTCATTTTCGTGACATTTATTTTCACGGCTTATTTTAACCCAAACAAAGCAAATATGCCCGTTTTATTACTCTCAGACTAGTAACTGAAAACATGAATGAAAAGCAGGCTTGCCAGCGCCTCGTGTGGCACACTGTTGGTGACCCCCGGCATAAAGTCCTTACCATGTCCCAGAAGAGGTTGGCCAGCCAGTAAACAAGGGGGCTAACCCCGCTGACAAACTGCAGGTGCTTGGCTTTGGTCACACGCTCCTGGATGAGGTAGAGGACGAAGCTGGCGGGGACGAAGGACATGGCGAAGATGACGCAGATGGCCACCACCGCGTTCACTGACGTGGTCAGCCTGATGTCGGCCATCAAAAGTCAGCATTGTTAGTTTAGCATCGGCGTGGCCGATGTGCATAAAAATCAATGGATCACTCACACGGTGACCTCGGACAGCTGCTCCTTGGTGAGGTTCAGTGGGTGGTTAATGGCGGTGATGCCAAACTCCACGGGCTTGGCGCTGGTGGGCAGGAAGGCCCGCAGGATGGCATTGTTTGCCACGTTCATGAAGGACACCATAGCATGCCAGCCTTTGTTGTTGTACCACACCTGACGTGGACAACCACAACTTCCAACATCAAAGATCATCACTACTAAAATGAACTGAGCATGGAGGCCAGCTTGTACTGGTGTATTTCCTCCAGTAAAATGCTACAATAATAAACAAATAAGCACCTCACATAGTCTCCTTTTCCCCCTCAGGAATAAAAAATAACAGGTTTAAAAACCACCACGTGTCACCATCCAAACACAAAAGCTGAAGGTGGCGGGACACTTGAAACTGCTTTTCACTCACAAATGAACTAAAGCATGAGATGTGATCATAAAAAATAATGAATGATGTAGGGTGCAATACAATAAACAATAATAAATGTGATCATATATTGTTTCGTACATAATGTAATAAATAATTCTATAATATATGTATATATACACACACACAGAATATATATATACAGTATTTGTTATACTGTATGTTATATAACAGTTGTAATTATATGCTGTATACTGCACCTGATTATTATTTGTATTATTATTATTACTAAATTAATTATTATTATTAGTTTTTGTGAAAGAAATATGTTTTATGTACATCTTTGTTCCTGTGTTAATTGTCTTTTATTATGTAATAATTAGGGATGTCCAATATTGGCTTCGTCGCCAGTATGTGGTATGTTGATATCGTCCAACTCTCAATTTCCGATTCCAGTATCAACCAATACTGATATGTGTACCATCACACATCTCCTGTCATGGAGTTAACTGGATATCTGATATCAGGAACTGGAGGAGGTGGCCGGAGACCGCGAGGTCTTCCCTACTGACACTGCTGCCCCCATGACCCGAGTCCGGGGAAGCGGAAGAAAATGGAACGGAATATTACATTATTAATAATGTATATGTTATTGGATAACTGCATTTATATCAATATTTATTATAATTAATAATTGTATTTCTTATCATTACGATTTCTTTGTAGAAACATCATTGTATGTTTATTATTTTATTGTATTTGTTTTTTAATTTTATTATGTACGAATATATACTTTACTATATACATATTTAATATAATACATACATATATATAATACAATTGGACAGCTAAAGACTTTCCTCCTAATAAATGCCTCACCCAAACGATGCCAGGTACTTTCTGCAGCTTAAATAAAGGCCACTGGCTGCTTTATGAGGAAATTTGGTGTTTTAAGCGAGTGGTTGTGATTAAACAAAGTGTAACCGTGACAACAATGGCCCACCTTTACATTAAATTCGCTCTCCATGTATCGTAAGAAAGGAGCGAGGTCCCTCAGCGCCGCCCGAGAATGCCGTCCCTGCCAAAGGGCAATGTTTGTGATTCGTGAACTTGGAGGGGGTAAAAGGCAGCAATTCGTCTGCGCGAATAAACACTGGTTTACCGCCGTGATGTTGAGCATTCGTCCGAGTTGACAAAAAACATTCTCAATATCTCGGGGATCCACGTTCAGGATGGGTAGCTGCCCTCCGACAGACAGGCCGCCATATCTGAGAAAAGTCGTGTCAGCGGCGGGCACGCACGACTGATGTTTATTTTGCTGCGAGGAGCAGATTGTTACCTCTGCTCGTTGACCCAGTATTTGCTCTTCAAACTGTGGGAAAAATGAAAGAGGAGTTAGAAGAGCTGCTTTACGTTGTCACTTATCTATGCAGTTACTCAACGGACCACCGGTTGGATCGCCTGCACACCGATGTGGGAGCGAACATACAGGTATTTCATTCCAAATTAAGTTCTCGCTTTGCTGTAGTTACCTGGCCCTGATGATACTCGGGTAGGTTTTGACCAGGAAGTCTGAGATATTGCGGTCGGTCAAATCCAGCATGGTGTCCCCCGTGACCGCTAGTCTTTGCCGCGGGGGGAGGCCTCCGGCGCCGGCTGGGCAGATGGGCATCATGGTCAGCTTCTTGCTGCTGCTGCACAAGCAGGAGGGGGAGGGGTTCCTCTGGGTCCACTTGGAGCTCTGGAGAATGTCACGGACCACAGCGTCCACCTCTGGTAGCTCCCACTCGGACGCATCGCCACCGTTGCAGGACATACTGGATTGGACGGAGAAAAAGCACAACAAGAATTCTAGCTGGTAGGTGATAGCTTCACTGACAGTACTGCCATGTTTCATTCACAGCAGAGCAGACGTGGCATCTGTAAATCTGCCACCGGGTAGGGCAAAATACTGCAAGTGACTCAAACACACTGAACACGTAGCAAACCAGCCAGTGGCATCACCGTTAGGCGATGGTGTCACATGGTGGGTCTAGTATCATCATAACTGATACAACCACGTGTCGTTGGCCACATTGTCCCCGCTTGGCATCTGTAAATCTGCCGTTAGGTAAGGTAAAATAAGCAACCCAAAGTCACTGTTAATGTAGTTGTTCACGTAGCTCCAGATAACGGGTAGTGTCACTCTGCGGCTCTAGTCCACTCATAACTCATATCACCGAGTTTTGTCCACAGCAGAGCATCTGTAAAGCTGAAGTATCAGAGGTGCTCACCCTAGCGGTTCCCCGTGCATGCAGCGGGTTCCGAGACCGGGTTCCGTGAGGAAGCGCTCAGTGAAGTGCCTCATCGTGGGGTCAGAAGGTTTCTCGTTACTGAAAAGAGAAGACGACGTGAGGCAAACGAGGTCCGTGCAGTATTCGCCATGCTACCTTGAGGGAACAAAGATGGCATCTTGAGGCCTCTGACCTAAAGAAGGTGACCTGTGCTCCGTACATCCAGGGGGTCAAGGTCAGACTGGGGTACTCTCCAAACGGAGGAACGACAGTGGTGAAGATGAGCGCGATGAGGACAAAGCTGGCCGGCAGGACAATCTGAGAGACAGAATAATTCAAAGTTTTCATCTGGATCCCAAAGTCCATTCTGAATCTGGTTCTAAATTGTAACTTGGACACATTTAACTCAAATTATAAGTGGATTTTGATGAGATTTGATGTGTAGCTAGAGGACAACACCAGGACAGATTCAAGGATCAATCAAAAATAACTTTAGATTTGGATCTGGATCGAGATACTGCGTATAACAATCCAGATCATTTTTATTTATATGATTTTAAAGGAGTGGATATTGATTACACTTGCATCTTAGTATAATCTAGATCTAAATCTGGATTCTGAACATGGTTCATCATTTTTGGAATTGTAACTTCAGTGAATATAGAAATTTGGTAGGTAGAAGCAACATTGCCCACGAATACTTTTAAAGAACAATCAAAATAACTTTTCATCTGGTTCAAAATCATGACTCTAATTGTATTTTGATTCATTTTGGTGTGTAGAACCAGATTCAAAGATAAATTAAAATGACTAGCACTGTAATTTTAGATTTGGATTTAAATTTGGATTCTAGATTCTCAGGTTCTGATTAAATTTGGCGTGCATCAACAAGATTACAAAAGAAGAAATAAAAAGCACAGTCAAAATAACTTCGGGTCTGGATCTAAATCTGGATGTTGAATCTGAGTCCATTTTTGTTTTTATAATTTGGACATGAGCAACTCCCAAGTTGTGAGTCGATTTTGATGAAATTTTGTAGCACAGGATTATCCAAAAATACATTAAGGGCAATCAAAACAACTGTTAGACCTAGATCTAAATATGGATTCAGGGTACGGTTCAAAACCATTATTGTAATTTGGAGGAGGGCAACTTGGAGCCCTCCCCCACCCCACTGCCCTCACACTCTCGGAACAGAATGTGGCAAAGATGTAAAAAGCAGAACCCTCGGAAAGCTCCAGATCCAGATGGTGTCTCTCCTTCCACCCTGAGACGCCGTGCGGTAGAACTGCCGCCTGTCTTCACGGACATCTTTAACATCTCTTTGGAGTCATGCCATGTCCCAGCCTGCTTCAAGCTGTCCACCATTGTTCCCGTCCCCAAGAAGCCCAGGATCACTGGACTCAACGACTACAGACCTGTGGCACTGACATCTGTGGTCATGAAGTCATTTGAGCGCCTGGTTCTGCCTCATCTCAAGTCCTTTACCTCCCCGCTCCTGGACCCTCTGCAGTTCGCCTACAGAGCCAACCGGTCTGTAGATGACGCCATCAACCTGGCCCTCCACTACATCCTGCAGCATCTGGACTCCCCAGGAACCTACGCCAGGATCCTGTTTGTGGACTTCAGCTCTGCATTCAACACCATCCTCCCAGCTCTGCTCCAGGACAAGCTCGCCCAGCTCAACGTGCCTGACTCCACCTGCAGGTGGATCACTGACTTCCTGACGGACCGGAAGCAGCGCGTGCGGCTGGGGAAGAATGTCTCGGACACTCGGACTATCAGCACGGGATCCCCACAGGGCTGTGTACTTTCCCCCCTGCTCTTCTCCCTGTACACCAACAGCTGCACCTCCGGCCACGACTCGGTGAAACTGATTAAGTTTGCGGATGACACCACCCTCATCGGGCTCATCTCAGACGGTGATGAGTCTGCTTACAGGAAGGAGGTGGACCGGTTGGTGTCGTGGTGCAGCTGCAACAACCTGGAGCTCAATGCTCAGAAGACAGTGGAGATGATCGTGGACTTCAGGAAAGTCAAAGCCCCCCTGCCCCCCCTCGTCTTGACAGACTCCCCCATCACAACTGTGGACTCCTTCCGCTTCCTGGGCACTAACATCACCCACGACCTCAAGTGGGAGCAGACCATCAGCTCCATCATCAAGAAGGCTCAGCAGAGGATGTACTTCCTGAGGCAGCTGAGGAAAGCCAAGCTGCCTGTCCAGACGATGGTGCAATTCTACACGGCCATTATTGAGTCCATCCTCACCTCCTCCATCACAGTGTGGTTCGCTGGGGCCACTGCCAGGGACAAACAAAGACTGCAGCGCATCGTGCGCTCCGCCGAGAAAGTGATGTGCTGCAGCCTTCCATCTCTCCAGGACCTGTACGTCTCCAGAACTCGGGGGCGAGCAGGCCGGATACTTGCTGACCCTTCCCACCCTGGACATGGACTATTTGAGCCACTCCCCTCTGGCAGAAGGTTATGGTCCATTCGGACCAGAACCTCTCGCCACAAGAACAGTTTATTTCCTGCTGCTGTTGAACTCATGAACATTTTATAACATTTGCACTATGCTCACTTTATAACCAGCACTATTGGCACCTTATACTACCTGCACTAAAAACACCTTCATGCCTTTACTTATCCGTGATTTCACCTTTTTACTCAATGTTCCCAGTAAAAAGTTCTCAGTGGGTTCTCAGTGTATAGTTAGTGTTAGTTCTATGTTTATTTACTGCTCTATGTTTACTTAGAATTCTACGTTGCACTGAGTCGCCAAAGGGAGTTCCTAGTTCGTGAATTGTTCACTTACAATGGCAATAAAATTTTTCTGATTCTGATTCTGTTTTGTTCATTGTTGTTTATACAGCATTACCTGGGCATATGAGTCCCAACTAACGAGTGCTTTTTTTAGATGCAAGACGTCTCTCGGCTGATTTTTTGCTTTTAACTGCGAGCTAAAAATTTGAGCTGCCAGCAGCAGGCATAACCGAGGACAGCTATTTTGGGGCTTGTGTCAATTTGACCATGGCTGAAGAGCTAGCAGCGCTAGAATTACCAGACAATATATAATAATAGTAGTCTCCTGTATCAGTACAGTGTGGGACAAGGTTAGAAGGTGCGCATAAGGACTGTCAAACAAAGTGGGACAAAATGCAACTTGCATGGAACATTTACCAAAAACTGTGGGATTTCAAAGGTATGTTATTTTTTGAGTAAAATAATGGGCCATACTTACAATATTGATATCCATCCCTCCATTCATTTTCTATGCCGCTTATCCTCATTGGGCTCGCGGGTATGCTGGAGCCTATCCCAGCTGGCTTTGGGCGGGAGGCGGGGTACACCCTGGACTAGTCAACAGTCAATCGGAGGGCAGACAAACAACCATTCATACCGGCGGACAATTTAGAGTTGCCAATTAACCTAACATGCATGTTTTTTGGAATGTGGGAGGAAACCGGAGTACCTGGAGAAAACCCACACACGCACATGCAAAAACCATCTCCTGACTGTGTGGCCAACATGCTAACCGCTCGACCGCCGTCCAGCCCTTTGATTCTAGATGTTCTTTGTCATTTTCACATGCATAGCTCACAGAGTTGTGAGTGGATTTAATGACCTTTTGCAGCAAGAGGATTACCCAAGGATACATTTAAGGACAACCCAAAGAACTTTAAATCTTGATTCTGGATCTGGTTCTAAATAATTTATGTAATTTGGAAATATGTAACTGAAAATATGTCCGCAGACTTTGATGAAATTGGGCGTGTATTTCCAGGATTACACAGGAACAGATCAAAAACACCATCAAAATAAGATTGGATCCAGATTAAAATTATGGTTTTATGAATCCAAACTAGTTGTGAATGGATTTCAATTAATTGTTTCAGAGGTACCCGGGAACAGATGGAATAACTCCGGATCATGATCTGGATTCCATTCCACATCACACAGCATATTTGCAATTTACAACCAAAACGTATGAGAACAGATTCGGACTGGTTGGTGTTGTTAGCTTAGTGCTGTGTGTACCTGGGCCACAAAGTCTTTGCAGCTCCTGCTGGCATGATGGAACCTCTTGACCAACAGAGCATGAAACTGCTTGAGAATCAGCGACGGCCCTTTGATCTGCCTGGACCCCCTGCCGGCACTACAGTCCGATGCGGCACAGCCAAAGCCGTTAGGTTGTTCAGTGTTGTAGCGCTCTGTGGGAGAAGAAGTGGTAAAAAGACAAGAGGAAATAAGGATGGAGCACTTTAGAGGAGAAGATCTGAAAGCATCTGAGAGCTACATATACTGTAATATTTACAGTGGACTTCCCTACTAGAATCACAAGGGCAAAGAGGATCTAAGCATCATTTTGATCTCCTACATGTGCTCTCAAGTGTCTGGCCTTCACCTCCCACTTCATTTTTTTTCGCTGCAACATCCATTCTTCTACAGGTGACAGGTGATGTGTGTGAGGGGGGAGAAGAAAGGTGACCACAAACAAGTGGCTAACATGGTGGGTGGAGGAGGCGGGGTTAAGTGGTAAATATTTACCAGCAGCGGTGGTGTTGGCTGCTGCTGCTTCTCCATCTGCTGTCACCTTGAGGAATATCTGCAAAAAGTCGAAAATCGTTACAAAATATGTAATCAAATAAAAATTCTAAAATGTTTATCCTTTGGGCTTTTTCATTTTGTTTGGGCAGGGGGTGGTTTAATGGAGCTTTCTGCAGATGAAAATAACATTTTGCACAACAAAAAAGGGAAAAAAAAGTTGTATTTAGAAACAAATAAAACATGTTACAAATAATAATACTTAATAAAACAAAAAAATACAAATATATTGTTTTAATGTTTCCAAGTTTGAGTTTTTGGGTAACTTAAATAGATGTGCTTTGATGGCGTTATCTGCAGACAAAAACAGGTGTTACAGCTATCTATCCGGTAGAGGGCGCTGTTGCTGTCTCACCCAACAAAAAAGCAAACAAAATGTAACAAAAAAACTAGGGCTGTCAAAAATAGCATGGTAATTGCTAGGGATTAGCGAGTTCACCACTGTCTGCATTTGTATCTGTATCTGTTCAGCCATCTAAATTATCTGCATCCGTATCTGTACTAAAAATGGACAGGGTTTAACCGGGTGGGACTTCAATTGGTACATTATTTTAAGTATAAAATTGGCACGGGTTTTTATTGTTCATTTGAAAATTACTTGAAAACCAGATCAGACTCAACCTTGAGATTCATATTGTGGATTGTATAATATTACTTATTATTTTTTTGACGATCTGTATGACGTTGGTGATTCATGCAAACATCCTTCAGCTTTACTCTGACCTGAACACATCAACAACAGTGCCATTTCAACACCACATATGTCCTGTATGTCCAACTCACAAACAAGTTTCTAGTTTGCCTAGCATCGAAACAACACTTCTTCACTGTCACCATGACCGCGAGATGCATTCAGGGGTCACTGCAAATATCACAATGCCTTTATTATGCTTGTATGTGATGGTAATGGTAATGGTTTGATTGTATTGGAACAAGCATGTAAACAACATTGGAATACATCACTTAATACACTTGACAGTTCCACATGTTCAAAAGGAGTAGGAAGAAGCAAAGCTTATTAAATCCTACCCCCCCAGGCTCTCCCCTATTTCAATACATTTGTGGACTTCCTGCAGTTAGTAAGTTCTAGTAGTCCTTGTCATGGTAAATAAATTATATTGCAGTCTTGATGGGTGACAATCATAATAAATAATATTGCTGTTGAGCGGTATATAAACAATTAAAACGTTGTTGTAGTACAGACAATGTTCTCACTAGGATGAAAAGTTCCTAGTACAAGTATAAGGTGATAGTAACAAACATAGCATTGAACATGTACTCTCCAAGGAATGAAGTAATATCGCCTTGTATGTACGTAATATTTCACAACTCTTCCTTTTTGCCTTTTGTAAACATCTGCTGTTTGTAATGTTTCATTGTAGAGCATTGTTTTACTTCTTTACTTCATCCATTCCACAGTTTGATTCCACATACCCAAGTACTAAAGGTTTTTAGTGTTGTTCCTGCATATTTGTGTTTTAACTTTAGTTTATTCCTAACATCATATTTCTCCTGTCTTGTTGAGAAAAATTTTATGACATTCTTTGGTAACTGGTTGTTGTTTGCTTTTTGCATCATTTTAGCGCTTTGAAGGTTTACCAGATCAGCAAATTTTAATAATTGTGATTTTTAAAACATTGGATTTGTGTGTTCTCGATACGGCGCATTATGGATTATCCTAATTGATCTTTTTTGCAGTACATCAAGCAAGTGAAGTGTACTTTTGTAGTTATTTCCCATATCTCCACACAATAAGTTAGATATGGTAACGCCAAAGAGTTTGGAGCGATTTTTGGTTCAGGACAAATTTTATTTTATTCAGTTTTGAAGTATTTCTTGCTACTTTATGTTGTATGTTTTTGATGTGAGGTTTCCAAATCATTCTGTCATCAATTATGACGCCCAAAAATATACATTCATTCACCCTTTCAATTTCCTCCCCATCAATTTGTATCTTTTCACGAGTATCTCTTCTGCTGTTACCAAACAGCATCATTTTAGTTTACTTACATTCAAGGATAATCTGTTTTTATCAAACCATTTTTTTAGAGTAATCATTTCATCTTAAACCTTTTCTTGTTAGCTCTTGTGTGTTTTGTCCAGAGCAAAAAGCGGTGGTATCATCTGCAAATAGTACTAGCTTTAGGTATTTGTCACTTTGCTGATGTCGTTAATGTATAGGCTAAATCATTTTGGTCCCAGTATTGACCTCTGTGGTACGCCACATAACATCTTTAAAATTGTAGATGTATATTCTCCTAGCTTCACATATTGTTTCCTGTTTGCAAGGTAACCCAGTTCAGAACTAACTCTCTGATTCCTTACCGTTTCGATTTAGTAGTTAGGATGTTGGGATTGATTGTATCAAAAGCTTTCGTTAAATCCTGAATACTGAGGCTGCACACTTTCTATGGTCTATAGCGTTCGTAATTTCCTCTGTGATTTCAATCAGTGCCGTAGAAGTGGAAATATTCGCTCTGTATCCCTATTGGCTGTCCGCAAGTATGTCATTCTTATTGAGGAATTTGACCAAACTATGCTGGAATACCTTTTCCATGATTTTGGAAAATTGTGGTAATAATGAAATTGGTCGGTAGTTTGTGAACTGATGTTTATCTCCATGTTTGAAGATTGGAACTACTTATGCTGTCTTCATTTTGCTGGCAATTTGCCCGTCTGGAATGACAGATTTCTGATGTAATCGCGGTTCTACGATCTCATTGATAACCATTTTTATCGTTTCCATTTCAACTGCATTACAATCAGTTGATGTTTTTGCTTTACATTTATGTACAATGTCAATGATTTCCTCTTTGCTCACATCAGTGAGGAACATGGAGTTTGGGTTCCTGTCTATAGTCTCCTTCCCTTCCTCCACTGACCAGAAATGTGGGATCTCCCATTGCAGTTTTGGTCCAATATTTACAAAGTAACTATTAAACTTCTCAGCTACCTCCCTCATATCATCATTATTACCATTTCCAACTGTGAAGTATTGAGGGTAGTCTGCTTTCTTAGTGCCTTTCCTAATAATACTGTTTAGAAAGCCCCAAGTAGCTCTAATGTTGTTTTTATTCCCTTTGTTACAAAAATGAATTGGTTGAACTGAATATACATACAGTAGTTATAAATCACTCTTCAAAGCATTACAAATGCAACCAAAGCAGTGCTGACTATATTGTTTGGCTTTTTGTTAGTCAGGTTCCTAATGAAAATAAAAGTCCATCCAATAAAAGATAAAATTGGAAAAAATGGGCGTGCAAAATACTGTAGCGGTGGGATTATTGTTTTAATCCCGGCTGCTGTTTAGTGTGTGGGCTATGGAGGGCAGTGGTGTTCAGCATGCTGGTTAGAACAAACATTTGGAGTCAAGTGTGTAGAATGAAAAAAATAGCAAGTGGAAGGTCTTGTCGATGGAGTGACTTGCAAATAAATGGCCAACTGAATCACAGCCATCTTGATGTCATATTATTCAACCGCCATTATAATACATTTAGGGTAGAACTAACCATTTCCTAGTTATAGATCAATCTGTGGTGTAATTTAGAACAACCACCGGTTAGAGCAGCACTTCCCATGTGAGCTCCTGGCACCATAACAGAGGAGTCAGGGCACAGTGAGGTAAGTCAACTGCTGTAGCTGCGAGCTGAATACCCAGCGCCCAACCTGAAACTAACTTAACCACGGTACCCTACGGACATGTCTGCAAGGTGGTGGCAGGAGTCGGGTGGCAACCAGCTTTGAGGCGCATTTACCACACCTACCATGTTGGAGTGTGTCCCAGATTTACACTAATGTTTGTGTGTGTGTGTGTGTGTGTGTGTGTTATACAGTCATTTATCTTTTTGTTCATAAAATACAGTATGAAAAATAATATTTCACACATAGTTGCAAATGTTGATTAATCATGGTTACTTTAATAACTGATTAATTTGTGATTAATTTGATAAAAATTTGTAATCTTTTGGCACCCCTAAAATATAAAAAATAAATAATAAAACAAAATAAATAATAAAAACAATAATGATAAACCAAAAACATAATTTAAATGTAAAAAAATAATAAAACATATATATATACATAAACTATTTTGGTTGTTTTGGTCGCTGAAATAGAAAGTAGGGTTGATGGTGCCATCTGCAGATGAAAACGAGCGTTGCAGGTATGAAACCAGCAGAGCGCTGTCCCACAAGTCAATTCACTCAACATTTTCCAGCAGGAAGATGGTTTGATAAGACGTGATGTGGTGTAACTGCATGCAATTGTAGATGCCAAATGCCATCATTCTTAAGTATTGCAGTACATAGAAATGGCATTGCAAGTTGCAAGTATTATACACATGAATATTTTTTTGAGTAAAAGGTTGGAAATTTATTTCAAAAGAAGTAGGAGTGTGCAAACTTTGTATTAGTACAAAAATGAACCCGTGTCCTTGAACACACCATAGTTGTGGAAAGCTGTGAATCTACTGAATACACATTTATTAGCAGTAGAACTAAATAAGTAATTATCCGCATGTACCTCCTCCAGGGATGTGTCTGAGATGCCAAAGCTGCTGAGGCCCATGTCTGCCAGTGTCTCCTCCAGCTCTCGGAAGAGGCTGGCATAGGCGCGGTGCTTGAAGCCACGGTTGGGGAGCAGAAAGGTCAGCTCCTGACCGATGACCTCGATCAGCTTGGCCTCGGGGACGTGGTGGTGGATGAGGCTGCTGATGCTGTCAATGTCCCCTATGAACACCGGGAATGTCCTTATCATACAGTACTGGTCCGACAAAAAACAGAGTTGCAAGCCTCACCGTCTAGAACCCGGTCTGTGTTCTGGCACTGGTTCTGGGACTGGTCCTTGTAGCTGGTACAAATGGAGCAAGAGCAGGAACAGTCGGAAGCGCAGTCGCAGTGGTTCTGACGGAAAAAGCAGAAAGATACACCATTCAAAAAAAGCTACCAATAACTATTTTATTTTTAATACAGAGTTTGCAGATTTCTAGCAAAAATGTTGTATATACTGTAAATAAACATTATTATCCTTTGTTTTGTTATCGTTGTTATTATTTTTTTGCTGTTTTTTAAATACTTAAAAAATGGACAAAATACAACGGACAAAAGTACTAAAGAAAGGTAAAGATTAAACTAAAATTAAATAAATACTTTATTTTTTGAAGTCCTAATATTATGAGAAACAAACAAGGTTTAGGTCTGAAGAATGAGTTGAAAGTATGAGATTATTTATGTAAAAAGTGGAAATATTTGGAAACTTTAAAAGAAAATAGCAAAAAGGGAACAAAAATAGCAAAGAGTGAAGTTGATACTGCAGACTTTTCTTGAAGTATATATTACTTTGTATCATATCTACATGTGTTGCTTCAAAAATAATCAAAGTAGCATCCTTTCATTTTTCATTATGTGGCCCTCCCAGGAAAATATGTGGACACTAGACTTTCCTTTACGTGATTAGGATCTCACCTCGTTCTTCCTGAGGTCCTTCGTGCGGCGCACCAACGTCAGATAGAAGCCGGCACCGAAGCAGTTCTTGAGAAAGAGGGGTGATCCACAGCAGTGCAGCTGGCCTTTGGAGATGATGGCAATGCGGTCGCTCAGCAGGTCAGCTTCATCCATGTGGTGCGTGGACAGGATCACTGTGCGACCTGCACACCAAGATTGTAGATCACATTCACTATGCTAACATTTATTACATTACAAGTGTCTGGCTTATTCTATATGTACCAAATCTATTTTTCAGCAGGAGATCCCAAATTGACCTCCTGGAGTAAGGATCCACTCCAGAGGTGGGCTCATCCAGTATGACCACCTTTGCGCCGCCAACAAACGCCATGGCAACTGACAGCTTCCTCTGCATGCCGCCTGTAGAGAGAGAGAGACAGAGAGGGGTGGTGAAGTCACAGCATGAAGGCTTTGGCGCAGGCAAGCAGAACCTTCCTCACCAGAGAGGTTCTGAGCCTCGTCGGTTCTCTTGTGAGGCAGGCCCAGGTCTACCAGCATGTCCTCCACCTCCTTTTCCGCCTCCGCTTGTGTGCGACCCTTCAGCAGCGAGTAGAAAAGGATGTGCTCCTCCACTGTCAGACTGCAACCCAAAAAACACCCAATATACTACAATAACAAATAAAGAAAAACATCGAGTATCCATCCATCCATCCATATCCGAGGTTGTGTCGCGGGGGCAGCAGCCTAAGCAGGGAAGCCCAGACGTCCCTCTCCTCGGCCACTTAGTCCAGCTCTTCCCGACGGATGCCGAGGCGTTCCAAGGCCAGCTGAAAGACATGGTCTTTCCAGCGTGTCCTGGGTCTTCCCCGAGGCCTCTTACCAGTTGGACGTGCCCTTAACACCTCCCCAGGGAGGCGTCCAGGAGGCATCCTAACCAAACGCCCGAGCCACCTCATCTGGCTCCTCTCAATGCGGAGGAGCAGCGGTTCTACTCCGAGTCTCTCCCGGGTGACAGTGCTTCTCACCCTATCTCTAAGGGAGAGCCCAGCCACCCTGCGGAGAAAACTCATTTTGGCCGCTTGTACCCGCGATCTTGTCCTTTCGGTCACTACCCAAAGCTCATGACCATAGGTGAGGGTAGGAACGTAGATCGACTGGTAAATTGAAAGCTTTGCCTTTCGCCTCAGCTCTCTCTTCACCACGACAGACCGGTGCAGGCTCTGCATCACTGCAGACGCTGCACCAATACACCTGTCCATCTAACGTTCCATCCTTCCCTCACTCGTGAATAAGACCCCGAGGTATTTAAACTCCTCCACTTGAGGCAGGACCTCTCCCCCGACCTGGAGATGGCACTCTTTTCCGGGCGAGAACCATGGACTCTGACTTGGAGGTGCTGATTCTCATCCCAGCTACTTCACATTCAGCTGCGAACCGATCTAGTGAGAGTTGAAGGTCACTGCTCGATGAAGCCAGCAGGACCACGTCATCTGCAAAAAGCAGAGACCGAATCCTGTGGCCACCAAACTGAAACCCCTCAACGCCCTGGCTGCGCCTAGAAATTCTGTCCATGAAAGAAATGAACAGAATCGGTGACAAAGGGCAGCCCTGGCGGAGTCCAACTCTCACTGCAAACGGGTCCGACTTATTGCCGGCAATGTAAACCAAACTCTGACACCGGTCATGCAGGGAACGAACCGCCTGGATTAGGTGGTCCGATACCCCATATTCCCGGAGCACTCCCCACAGTATTCCCCAAAGAATACGGTCGAATGCCTTCTCCAAGTCCACAAAACACATGTAGACTGGTTGGGCAAACTCCCATGCACCCTTTAAGGACCCTGCCGAGAGTATAGAGCTGGTGCACAGTTCCACGACCAGGATGAAAGCCACACTGCTCCTCCTGAATCCGAGATTAGACTATCCGGCGGGTCCTCCTCTCCAGAACCCCTGAAAAGACCTTACCGGGAAGGCTGAGGAGTGTGATCCCACAATAGTTAGACCACACCCTCCGGTCCTCCTTCTTGAAAAGCGGGACCACCAACCCGGTCTGCCAGTCCAGGGGCACCGACCCCGATGTACACACGATGCTGCAGCGTCGTGTCAACCAAGACACGCCCACAGCATCCAGAACCTTAAGGAACTCCGGGAGGATCTTATCCACCCCTGGGGCCTTACCACCAAGGAGCTTTTTGACCACCTTGGTGACCCCAGCCCCAGAGATACACGGTGTTGACTGTGCACTGCTTCCCCCTACTGAGACGGCGGATGGTGGACCAGAATCTCTTTGAAGCCATCCGAAAGTCGTTTTCCATGGCCTCTCCGAACTCCTCCCATGTCAGAGTTTTTGCCTCAGTGACTGCCAGAGCCGCAGACCGCTTGGCCTGCCGGTACCTGTCAGCTGCCTTCGGAGTCCCATGGGCCAAAACGGCCTGATAGGACTCTTTCTTCAGCTTGACACCATCCCTCACTGCTGGTGTCCACCAACGGGTTCTGGGATTACCGCCACGACAGGCACCGACCACCTTACAGCCACAGCTCCGATCAGCCGCATCGACAATGGAGGCAGGAAACATCGCCCACTCGGACTCAATGTCCGCTGCCTTCTTCGGAACTTGATCAAAACTCTCCCGCCGGTGGGAGTTGAAAGTCCTTATGACAGGGGACTCTGCCAGACGTTCCCAGCAGACCCTCACAATGCGTTTGGGTCTGGCCGGTCTGGCCGGTCTGACCGACGTCCTCCCCCAACATCGGAACCAACTAACCACCAGTTGGTGATTGGTTGACAGCTCCACCCCTCTCTTCACCCGAGTTTCCAAAACATGTGGCCACAAGTCCGAAGACACAACCACAAAGTCAATCATTGAACTGCGGCCCACTGTGTTTTGGTGCAAAGTGCACATGTGGACACCCTTATGCGTGAACATGATGTTCGTTACAAACAATCCGTGATGAGCACAGAAGTCCAATAACAAAACATCGCTCAGGTTAAGATCAAGGGGGCCGTTACATTTCTTTTTTTTTTCTATTTGAACCCAATCACAATCAACACAGCATTTTAAACGTTTATTTTTTATTCTGTAAAAATCTGTTGAAATTAAAATGAGATTAATTGAGATCTATTAATCAGATTTTAAAGCCATTTGTAAAGCTTTGGGACAAAAAACATTGCTGAACAAAAAGAACATTAAGACTCATTTCAATTTTGCCAGAAAACATCTTTCTGATCCTCAAGACCTTTGGGAAAATACTCGGGATACGAGACAAAGGTAAGATGTGTGTCCTATTACATCTGGCATAAAAGTAAGGCCACATTTCACATCTTAAATGTGGCCTTACTTTCGAGACAAAGGTAAGATGTGTGTCCTATTACATCTGGCATAAAAGTAAGGCCACATTTCAGAAAAAGAACTATGGTGGTGGTAGTGTGATGGTCTGTGGCTGTTTTGCTGCTTCAGCCAGGAAGACTTGCTGCGATAAATGGAACCATAAATTCTACTGTCTACCATAAAATCTTGAAGGAGAATGTAGACCATGTTTGTGACCTCAATATGAAACCAACTTGGGTTCTGCAGCAGGAGAATGGTCCAAAACACAGCATTGTAAGAGACTCATTGCAGGTTGTCTCAAACACTTGATTGCAGTTGTTGCTGCCCAGGTGGCCCAACCAGTTAGTAGGTTTGGGGCATTCGCTGCAATGTGTCAGGTGCCTAATAAAGTGTCAGGTGCCTAATAAAGTGTGCGGTGGCTGAGTGTTTCTTTTAAACATGAAAGTCACTCACTGCTTGAAGAGAATGTTGTACTGAGGACACATTCCCAAAGAGGATCGTATTGCATTCATGTCCGTGCGGATGTCTCTTCCGTAGATGTAGGCGGTGCCAGATGTGGCCGGGAAGAGTCCGGTCAGAATGGACCTGCATGGAGAAACAATGTTTTCAAAGGTAGTCCTCATAAAAAAAAAGTGTTGCCCCCTTTCATACAAGGTGGTGGTTTTCCCGGCGCCATTGTGTCCCAGGAAAGACGTAATCTGGCCCTCGTAGAAGTTGAGGCTTAGACGATCGACGGCCGGGCAAGAGCCTCCGTCATAGACCTTGACGAGGTCCTGGATCTGCACCCCCATGGCTAGACTGAGCGGGTCGGGCTCAAACAACAGCGGGCCTACAAGAGGAGCAACTTAGGACATGAAAATAAAAATCCTAACATCACGGACAGCATTAATTGATACCGCCTCATCTGTCCACCCGGTGTCCTCAGGACTCTCCTCACCTTCTTCCTTCCCAGAGTCTTCATTGTCTCCAATAGGTTTTCCCCCTTCCTCCTCCTCATCCTCCTGGCGCCTCAAACACTCTTTCTGCCGCTCCAGACGTTCCCGCTTGCTTTGGTGCTTGCAGGTTTTCCTGCTGGCAGAGCCATTACAGGCATTGTCCAGAGGAGGGCTGCTCTCGGCATCCTTCTCCACCTTGTCTGCTCCTGAAGGAACAAAACAGAGAACCAAGACAGACATTGCTTGTCTGTTGCTCCAACCGGGTTCAGGTATTGCCTGTAGAGTTAATAGAGGTCACACTTGGACCCTGGAACAGATTATTTCCATTATCTCTAGTATGGGAAAATGTTCAGTATACATTAGAACTTTTTCCAGCGAGGGCCAGATAGTACAAAATGAAAGGGAGCAACTTTGCCACTTTAATATTTGTAAAGCAACCCATGCTAATATCAAGAAAACCTGCAGTTCATCTCGATGAAAATACCTATTATTAATATCGACTTTGATGTTCTTTCCTGGTTTCTGCTGGGGGTTTTTCTTTTTCCAAACTTTCTTTTCAAATAATAACTCTATGCTACCAGAGCCATATTATCTTCAGCAAGTTTATTCTCATAAAAAACTTTTTTTTCTCGTAGTTTACCTTAATTCAGATAAAATTACAGCTGTCTTGTCAATTTCTGGTGTTTTGACTTTGTTTCATAATTTTTCCCCAACATAATTTTCCAAAATGAGAACCTTATTGTTTTGTTTGTTTCTCATTTAAGTATATTTCTTAAATTTTTCAACTTTATGCTACTTATTTTATATTATTTTTCCTTCTAATATTACAATGTAATTGTCATTATTTGTGTAAAATTACTTCAGATTTTTCCATTTTTGTTGTTCTTTGATTCGTTTTCTTTTGAAAGTATGTGTCTAGAACGTGCTGCAGGCTAATAAAAAAAAACATGTAATGGGCACCCGTGCTTTTGGCTTCCAGTGTATTTTTGGCACAATAAATTTATTCCAACCTGGGTAGTCACTTCCAGCAGGTGGCGGTGAAGCCTTGTGCCAGTAGGACGGCTGCAAAAGGAAGTAGAAGGGGCGCCCGATGCCATACTGTCCTGTAGGGAGCGCCGCACAAATCATTAAGTTTGTTTGTACATTTATTGTAAATTTTCAATGAGGTTGGAGCAGCCTCACCTGGAAAAACATTATCCAGGTACCAGGCCAGGACAGCGTAAAGCGCTGCGTCCAGCAGCATCATGAGTATAGAGGTGAGGAAGGAGTAGCTATCCTTCTCCAGTGGGCTGGTCTGGATGTTGTCCCACTGCAAACCCAAACCCTGCTCCTCGTAGCGAGACAGATACTCCGTCCCAAAGCCGAACGCCACAGGAGACAAAAGGCTCTACACGCCAGACAGTAAGCAACAGTAAGAAAAGACCAAGTCTGGGTCTCTAACAGCTGCATCCCTACTTATCCTTTCAAAACTGTTAATAATCGATACATGTGGTCAAAGAGAGCTTCGGTTTCTATTCCACTCTCTCATGCACCCAAAATCATTATTAAGGTTAAACAATTCAAGTAATGAGTTTTGACATTTGGTTGTGTTGTCGACATACGGCCGCTATCTTCATGTTGGCGGTGATGCGGTCCTGCCAGGCAAAGCAGAGCACGTGAGGCAGGTAGAGGGTGAAGTAGACCACGCCGCTGCACACTGCCGCCAGGTTGGCCTTGTTGAAGAAGATGCTCATGAGGAAGCACTGCATGATGGTGGCTACCGTAAATGTCAGCAGGAAGAAGAACACCAGCAGAGGGTTGCTGTAGTTCAGCACCTTGCCGCCCTGAAGAGACCAGCAGACATGTCACTGTTCATAAGCTCACGTCATTGCCAAAGAACCTCCTGACCTCCTCCACTTCCTCACCACTATAATGGAGGTGAGCAGAGCCGTGCTGGCCGCCATCATGACAAAGCTGTCAATGAACCACGTCCACCACAGGACGCCGTTGGCCACGCCCATGGCCTTGAGGGTCTCCTTGAGGCGCAGCTCTTTCTCCAGCACAATGCTCTTCACCGTCATGGACACAGAGTAGATCCACGCCAGCACCATGAACATCGGGAAGCAGCGATTCAGTGTGATCATGAAGCTGGGAGAAGAACAAGGACAGCACAACAAATGAATATACGTGGCCCACAACAGCAAAATAACCACTGAGGTGTCTAATTGGTTAGGATGTTCTGATCCAATCCAAACTGTGTGTGTGTGTATATACAGTTTCTGCACTAGCAGCTTTTTGCATCACACTTCCCACTCACAGATCGTCCACATAGCACGGGTACGGCATCTGTTGCACATAGACCCCTAGTGGCCAGTCGTGGCCGGTGTGCACTTTGATGATGCCGTGCTCGATCATGTCCTGCAGGTAGGCGAACCCCCCCCAGATGTACCTCTGGTCCTCCAAGGGGTCTGCTCTGGGGCCTGGGTCCCAGTACCTGGAAAGACAACGATTACGGAACATTTACTGTCCTATTTTTACCAAGCCACTGTTAGAGTAGCTTGTATATTTGTCTGTTAGCAGGAGTCCAAACACCTTTTTTTTTAGGGTTATGGACACACATGACATCATCGCCTACTCAAGAGCGTCCTCTATGGTGAACTCTCCGCCGGGCACCGTGACAGATGATTGCATATCACACATCCTTTATTCATGCATATTCTGGGGTCTTATTGAGTAAAAAAAACCAAAAAAAAACTGTAAAAATCTTTTTCGTTATTCAGTGTGGTCTAATGTTTAAAGGACTCCTCCAAATGGGTACACAAGGACATACAGCAGATTGTATGATACTTTTATAAATAAAATAAGACAAATTCCTGCGATTGACTGGCGACCAGTCCAGGGTGTACCCCGCCTCTTGCCCAAAGCCAGCTGGGATAGGCTCCAGCATACCCGCGACCCTAATGAGGATATGCGGTATAGACAATGAATAAATGAATGGATAAGACAAATTCTTCCAGGTGGACTGTTAGAATTCTACGAATAAATTGTGTGTGTCAGATATACAGTCTGGCCCCCGGGACAATTTGGTTACTGTACGTCAAAGCGAGTCAAAATATTTGCCCACCCCTGGTCTAGATCCAACATAGGTGTGAATGTGGGTGGGAATGATAGTTTGTCTCTATGAGCCCTGCAATTGGCTGGCGACCAGTCCAGGGTGTACCCCGCCTCCCGCCCAAAGTCAGCTGGGATAGGCTCCAGCATCCCCGCGACCCTTATGAGGACAGGCAGCATAGAAAATGGATGGATTTTTTGATATGTTTGCTTTACGCCACACCGACAACTAAGGTCATATGGTGGCGAGAGCGTTAACGTAGCATCATGAGGGGGTTCAACTGGGGGTTCAGTGTCGCTCAAGGGATACTACAACATGACCACACACTCTTGAATTATTTAAATGACATACTTTAAACACAATAATACTAATCCCAATAGAATGCTATTTTAATTAATTATTTTAATTATTTCCTAATATTATTAACAATGTAAATTGTACCTTATTTAAAACATTTTTTAACATACTTTCATTTTAAGTTACATACAGCAGGTGATCAGCTCAAACAAAAACATGTTTTTAAAATAAAACATAGATTAATTAAATTAATTATTGTACATACTTTACACGTTTAATAACATGAATAATATGTTATTCAATTAATTATTTATTCATTCATTCATTTTTTATACCGCTTAACATACATTTAATGCAATAATAATAATATAAATGAGACATTATTTAATAAACTATTTAATATACATTAAATAAATGAATAATAGTATTTATAATAATAAATTATACATTATGTCATTCGTTTTTTTTACATACATTAAATAGGTTTATAATAATAATCCCAGAGACCCCAGTGAGGACAAGCGGTATACAAAATGAATGAATAGTAACAATATAATTAAATTATGAATTTGTCATTTTACTTACATTAAACATTTTAATGTAAACATATTAATAATAATAATTGGGGATGTCCGATAATATCTATTATATTACCTATTATCTATCTCTATTGTATTATATTGGCATAACAATGTACTGAAATATCAGTATTGTTTTTTTTTTCCTTTTAATGAAAATACATTTTTACAAATACTGTATATTTGATGGTGATGACATGATCAAACCGCGTCTGAAGCATGTACCCAACCGTGGGTGGCTAGTAACAAGCTTGCTCGCTCTGTACCTGACAAACTGTACAGTATGTCTGTGGTGTCTTCTTAGGGTATTACACTTTGCAATGACGGCAAAGCGTCGGTTATGAGAGGCAGGAACCGAGACTTTTTTCTTCATTACATCCAATTCCCATGGCAAAAGCCATCAATTGGAAAATCATGGAGTGTATCGCGCTGGATAATCAGCCCTTTTCTATCCTGCAAGACACCACAAACTTTTGTGCTTTTCTGCTATGATAAGAATCACAATTGTATATTTTTTCTTGAAACATGACTCTGGACTGATCACGATCAAACATTTCATTTTCTCACTGGATCTGATTCTTGTTTTAATTTTCAGACCCCCGCTCCAGCAGAGTTGCAAGCATCCGACAACAGACGACTGGCCCACTGACCTGTCTTTGACCTTGTTGGTACGTTCCACGGCGTCAATGTCCATGCGGATCTTGTACTTCACATGTGGTGGAACGCTGGTGGTCCACGGGTACATGTCAGCAAAGACCACGCCGGCCCAAAACTTGTTTTCCTCCAGTAGGTACAAAGCTTGGTGGATCATCTGGGACTCATCGTTGAAGGCCACAAACTTGTCTATATTGATGCACTGCAGAGATGATGAGTAAGGTTATCTTCCGTTAACTATACTAACCCCGACCCAGTTAGCATTTTGAAGAACCCTGCCTTTGTGGACCACTGGACAGCTGAATAAACCAAAATACTGTTGCATACTTATCTCACTTTCACTTTTTGAACACTACCAGCTGAGCACGAGAGGTGTCCAAGGTTTGATGCCCTTACCTGCTGAGGTCCTACTAGCAGGGGCAAGTATCAGTTGTCCAGATGTTTTTCCAGTAAGGGCCACTTTGATAATGTGCAAAGAAGATACAGTATGTATATTTCAAGAAAAAAAAACTCCATCTCAGCTTTGTTCATATACAGTTGGTGAAAAAGTTACTCTTACTCCTCATTTTTACAGTTTTTAATGGTCCAATATTTTAACATTTGACACTAATTTGACTTTATTTCCTTAATACTCCCAACATACTGCAGAATATAACTTTTTCCCCAAACAAATTTTCCAAAACCAACTTTATTTTGATGTTATTTTCCCCTATAATATTTGGATGTCATTCTTGTAAAATTACGACTTTTTCTTGTCAGATTACAATTTTCTTCTTTTAACTTTAACTTGATTCTTCTAAAATTACTACAGATTGATTTAGTTGATGTTTTTTTAGCGTACTCGTTAAATTATGTTTTTTGAATGCACTGCGGCCGCACGGTGGATGAATGGGTAAGCATGTTGGCCTCACAGTCAGGAGGTTCTGGGTTCGAATCTCTGTTGGTCATCCCTGTGTGGAGTTTGCATGTTCTCCCCGTGCGTGTGTGGGTTTTCCCCGGGTACTCCGGTTTCCTCCCACATTCCAAAAACATGCATGTTAGGTTAATTGGCGACACTAAATTGTCCATCGGTATGAATGTGAGTGTGAATGTTTGTTTGTCTATATGTGCCCTGCGATTGACTGGCGACCAGTCCAGGGTGTACCCCGCCTCTCGCCCAAAGTCTGCCGGGATAGGCTCCAGCATACCCGCGACCCTAATGAAGATAAGCGGCATAGAAAATGAATGAATGAATGAATGCACTGCAGCACAATAAAAAGCACCACGGGTCGCAAATGGCCCACGACATGCACTTTGGACACCCTTGAGGTAGAACCAGGAAAATACTTAAGGATTTTGAATATTATATTATATGACATATAACATGAAAGAAAAAAACAATATATTGGAAAAGGGTGACAAATGGGACAAGGAAGTTAGATTTTGAGGAGATTCGGAGTAAAGGTGCAGCTACAGGAATGGAATTGTTCCAAGGTTCCGATAGGAGTATATTCTTACCTCGGCATACTGGTTGATGGTGCGTATGATTTGGTCGGTGACGTTAAAAACATTCCTCCAGTCAAAGCTCGCCTTTCCTGCCTCCCTCGTTTCCTCGGGGCCGGCGTGCAGGAAGTTGAGGATGTCTTTGGTGGTCAGGTTTGCGTCCTTGAGGCTGTCGTCTACAAAGTTCATCACCGTTGGGTTTGCCAAAGTGTCCTGTGGAGTGAATATTACAACACCGCTGCTTTGTTGTGGAAGATTCTGACACTAATAAATGGCCTTTTTATTGACATGTATAGCTTCCCGCTTTTATGAATGGAATAGTCGATGAATAGAAGTACTCACTCTGACCATGTTCATCTGCACACTGCCATAAAAGAAATCCCACAGCTGAGGTCCCACCTCCTCCCACATCTTCCCAAAATTCTGCAACCGCTCCAACTCCTCAAATGTCGTGTTTGCCTAAATGATGACACAGCATGAAACTTTATGTCAACACAGGCGCTCACCAATAACATTACGTCAGCACACAGTGATGCACAATCTTGATTGGCAGCTGCTGCTGCTGCTGCTGCAAAAGAAACAACATACGCAATATGACAGAGAACGTTGCTGTTTTTAAGAATCTAAAGGTGTTTTTAGAACTCTAAAACGCTAGTCACAGATTCTCGACGTGACAGAATGCTCTGCTGTTTTTAGGAATGTATAACTGTTTTTAGGACTACTGCAAAAACGTGTCAAAGATCCTATACCTGCCAGGAGTATTCAACCTTTGTCAGATATCTACTGCTGTTTTTAGGAATCTACACCAAGCATGTTGGTCAAAGATCCTATATCAGATCGTAAGAGCTGCTGTTTATAGGAGCCTACTGCAAAATGAAAGTCAAAACATCTTATATTGTAAATGAAAAAGGTATTCTACTGTTTTAGGGAATCTACTGCAAAAACTCTAATCAAAGATCCTCAATACAGGAATGGTTCCGGTTCTGTTTTTAGGAATCTAGTGCTATTTTTAGGACTCTACTGCAAACATGCTAGTCAAAGAGCCTGTACATGACCAGGGTGTTTGCTGTTTTTAAAAATGTACAGCAAAAATGGTTGTCAAAGATCCTATAGCTGACTCTGCTGTTTTTTGGACTCGAGTAAAAACATTTGTCATGGATCCTATACATGGCAGAGCAATGTTTGTTATCGAGTTGGATGGTTACCTTATTTTACTACTAATATTAGTAACACCCCCCCTTCGTCGCCAAGTTTCTAGCCAAAAGGTGAGCGGTTAGAACTTCCCAAAAACAAATAGTGAGCTTTATTAAAGCAGCCTGTTGAGAAAGGTGAGAGAGTCAGGTCAGAGGTGGTCTCCCTTACGCTCTTTAATATCTTGCGGACGGCGGGGGAGTCGGGGGTGTACAGGATCTTTCCCATCAGTAGGGGCTTGACGGAATTCCACACAATTTTAGTGACGGGGTTGGACTCCAGGGTCTCAATCAGGCCGTTGCAGAAGGGGGCTGAAAAAAGGGGAGTCCATTTGGTGGAGGACATTTTTAGATAATAATAATCTTTTTGTGTGATGGGGTGAAGGTCAACCCACTGGTGGTGTGGTCGTACGTGGCGTGCTGGCGGTTCTGGCCCCGCGTGCTGTTGACACCTAGGAACGCCTTGTAGTTGTTGTCCTCATACCAGTTGAAGGACAGCACCCGGGAACCCCCCCCCTCCGGGTAGCCGCAGAAGAGGCTGGACACGGATGCCAACAGCGAGGAAAATGAAGCGGGACCGCCGGGTTGAAAGAGAGAGGTCAGATCCTGGACCATATGTCGAGAGTTGTCACGTGCCATCAGCTGAGAGGGAAAGTGGGAGGAAAAACTGCTTTATTTATCATACTTGTATCATACTTTCAATACTTTTATTACCTTTTAAATGGTTAATTCACCACTCTCATTGGATTGTTGCATTATATAATTCCAAACATTCTATATATATCCTATATCAATACTGTAGACTTGACATCGCTAATGCTAACATCAGTGGACCTAAAGTTGATCTCTGTGGTACACCCTTTATTCTCGTGTTTGCTGATGAAAGTGCTTCAGATAGATACAGTAGGTAGCATGATATGCCATTTATTTGTGATATTACTAGTGTGTTTTCGTGCCAACCTGTACATAAATAGGTAGATAATATGGATTACATATATATGAAAATTGTTTATAGTATATAAGTATATATGTTAGTATTTATTTTACAAGTTAGAATGCGTAATTTATGGGAGAACAAAGGGGACAGAATGATGTAAATGAATACTTTTAATGATTTGTTTTTCTTTGTTGACTGGAAAGGATGCACAAGACAAGAGGTCTGCTGTCAATACTAAAGTTATGAACTGTTTTGGTGCTTTCCTGACTACACTTCGGGAAGAACACAAGATCAGAACAAATTGCTGACACCCTCAGACTGAACTCAGAACAGGCAACAGTTAAAGATTCTTTGAAGTGCCAACAGCTTCTAGCAAGATGTTGCCTAGCAAAAATGCAGAACAAAACGCAAAATGATACCAGCCCTGGGGAAATCCGTGTCCTACTACGCTACTTCTACATGACAAACATTGGAAGTTATTTCGCGCCTTGAGGGAGGAGATGACAGAGCTGCAGAATGTATGGCACAAATAAACCTAGATGTAAGTGACCTGCAAACAAACACAAACTGGAAATGTACAATCACCAAAAAACAACCTTCAATAATAGTTTCTCTGAGATTCATGTTGAATTAATAAACCTTAAGAAAGAAAATAGGGGAATACAAGGCACTGTGAGATGATATTAAGGTACTACAGGATGATAATACTGCCTTGCATGCCGCTCTTTAAAAGATTAAAAACCCTACGGAAGAAAAGAGAGCACTACGCAATGATAACAAGGTACCACAAGATGATTTAAAAGTACTAATGGATGATATAGCCACCATTTTGAAATTCACCAACAGGGAATTCAAAACTCCGCTGCTGGAACAGGGAAAGAAGCTGGAAGGTACAATGCCTACATGAATGAGCACCTGACAAGGCGCAACGCTGACATCGCCAAGAAAGCATGAGACTTGAGGAAGCAGGATAAGATACTCAGCACTTGAGGCACCAAATCTACATCAAGCTAAACGGAGGACCAGTAGAAGCACGAGTGCTTGCTGTTGAAAATATCAATGATCTGGATACATATTGAAGATTACATCACCATGACAACAAGGAAAATGGAAGACACAACCCACAAAGAACAATGCAGCTGGAAAGATTACAATTTTTTTGTTTTTTATTGTATGTATTTTATGTAAATACATTTTGTAATATATACAATTTTGTAATAAGCTTATTGTATGTGCGGGGATTGGGCTGGCCACTCCATAACATCGATTTTGCTCGTTTGGGGTGATTGTCTTGTTGAAACAGCCATTTCAAGGGCGTGTGCTCTTCAGAATAAGGCAACATGACCTCTTCAAGTATGCTGACATAAGCAATCTGATCCATGATCCCACGGTCCCTGGTATGCGATCTGGCTTGAATTCAGAGTTTTGGGGTCGTCTCACAAACCCTTGGTCCCAAAAAGAGCAATTTTACTCTCCTCAGTCCACAAAATGTTCCTCCATTTCTCTTTAGGCCAGTTGGTTGTTCTTTGGTAAATTGTAACCTCTTCATTTTAGCTGAGCAGCAAACACTTTTTGTGCACATCTTCATGGCTTCTCCCCTCTCCAGTCGACTTTTGAAGCAAAGTACGCTGTTCTTCTGAGCAATGCCTTGAACGACCCGTTTTCCACGTGCTGGTTTCATCCGTAATCCACTTGGTTCACACCTGTTTTTTCACTAAATTGATCACTGATTGGATGCCACACTGCTATTTTTTAACACACCCCTTTCAACTAATTGCACAGCCTTAAGAGCATGCATTTAATGGATGCTGGGTTTATTTTCTGAGAATCTACTGCACCTACTGGTAACTTTTGCCATGTGGCAATAAAAAAAATACTAACAACAGTATTTAGTCACATTCGACTGCTATTATTTTGAACAGTACTGTAAATATGTCACGAAATGTGTCATGAATTTGAATGTTAATTAAAGTGCATTCATTAAATAAAGATATTTTTAAAGTAAATACTTCAATGAAGCTAAGGTTTTGGGTAAACAAAGCGAGTTAAAAAGTGCAAACATGACCACGCATGTGTTGGAACACAGCCATGATTTATTATCGTCGCTCCCTGATGATGTCACACACAAACAACATAGGAAGGATGTGAGAGTGATGTCACCGCGGCGACTACCGGGAGGAGGAGGAGGAGGAGGACCTACAGGATGTGTCATCGGCAAGGAATGCTCTCTCACTCCCGCCACCCCATTGCTCAGGTCTGTGATGAAAGGATGTAACCCCCAACATCCTCAGGACAACCCCCGCCCCCTCCCCTGGGAAGCGCCGCGAGCGTTCGAGCACTGTGCTCGTGGCACTTTCTACAAAATAAATCATCATATATAGTTTAACTTATCATTGAAACATACGTATTTGTTACAAGGCCGCACGGTGGCCGAGTGGCTAGCACATTGGCCACACAGTCAGGAGATCTGGAATACCTGGGTTCAAATCTCCGTTGGGCATCTCTGTGTGGAGTTTGCATGTTCTCCCCGTGCGTGTGTGGGTTTTCTGCGGGTACTCCGCTTTCCTCCCACATTCCAAAAACATGCATGTTAGCTTCATTGGCCGCTCTAAATTGTCCATAGGTGTGAATGTTTGTTTGTCTATATGTGCCCTGTGATTGGCTGGCGACCAGTCCAGGGTGTACCCCGCCTCCCAGCAAAGTCAGCTGGGATAGGCTCCAGCATCCCCACGACCATAATGAGGATAAGCGTTGTAGAAAATGAATGAATATTCTTTGCGGAAGCCAAACTAAGTTGTTAGTCATGCTGTGTAATGAAGAAAGTAAATTCACCAACACTTTGGTTGGATTAATTTAAACAATAATAATTAATAACCATATTCAACTGAACAACCTCATGTTTGTAACAAAGGTTTATTATTAAAAACAAAAGGATCCGTCGATCAATCCCCTCAAAAAAACGGGGAAATGTGTACTGCTGGGTGTGCATTTCATTGCCTAAACTCCACTAGAATACCTTCAGCTTTTCTGCAGTTGCTTATCACCAGTAACTGACACCACTTCCTTCTTATTCATCCCCGCAGTCGGACGCTGAGCATCTACTGGCTACGATGGGGGAAGCGTAGAGCAGGTCTTTCCACAGCCAGAAACTGTGTGGGCACTGAGTATCTTTAGGGGTCTACGGGGCAGTGGGCCGGCCTGCACGCTCGGCTTCTGCGTGACGATTGGATGATCGAGCTGAGGCGGAATCAATTTTTGATAGACGGTGAAATGAGGAAATCAGCGATCTAGACGCATAAACTTCCACCAGGGCATTTTTTTATTCCTTTTTTATTCTTTGGTACAAAGGACTAGGAATGAAGGGTAGAATCTTCATATTTGCGGAAATCCATCCTCATTAGGGGCGCCGGTATGCTGGAGCCTATCCCAGCTGATGGCTTATTAAATTTTGCGACTTTGGCGCTTTAAAGGTTCATTCCACGACTCGGGATATTTGATGAGAGACACATGGGATTCGAGAGTTGGACAATATCGGCACTGGGATATCGGCAAAAAAGCCAATGTTGGACAGTAATTATAGTAAATTACAGCTTGACTGCCGGCACATACTGTAAGTACAGAGAGGAAGGTAGTGAGGTTCCTCTATGACTAGGACTTCGTTCAGGTGGGAGCAGGGGTGCATTGTGGGGGACACTCACCTCCTGGATCTTCTCCGAAGTCGCCCTGAGGACACGCCCCCACCTCAGCAGGTCAACCCCATCTGACCTGCTGTCCATGACGCGAGGCAGCTGTCATGTGACACAGTGTGCGGGAAAAGACATGAAAAACGGTCTCCAGTGTGAGGGCTCTGAAAGCCATCATGGATCACATTATATTAATAAAAAGAATAAAAAGGGATTGCCAAAACAAATATGACATATCCTTCCTGTCACATTCCACACGAAATGGAAATGGAAGTCCGGGTGACGCCAGGAAGTTGGAAAGCAGGTCAGTGTGCTGATGGGTTTTTTTAACAAACCGTGCAACGCTTAACGTACAGCAGGAGGAGCCGTCATGACTGCATTGTACTTTGTAAATGAGAACAAATGTTATATTTCATCAAATCCTCCGTCTGTATGGTCTACTGTATAAAATATAACCACACACAACGGACAAACTGCATGGATGGCATATACATTGACTGATAAATTCAATTCTATGTATGACTGTTGTTTTTTTTAATTGTTAAAGTATGCTCATTAGATCATTACATACTTAAGCAAATAGATTACTACAGTATAATTAAATACAGGGGCCGCACGGTGGATGAGTGGGTAGCACATTGGCCTCACAGGCAGGAGCTTCAGGGTTCGGATCTCCGTTGGGCATCTCTGTGTGGAGTTTGCATGTTCTCCCCGTGCGTGTGTGGGTTTTCTCCGGGTACTCCGCTTTCCTCCCACATTCCAAAAACATGCATGTTAGCTTCATTGGCCGCTCTAAATTGTCCATTAGAGTGTAAATGTGAGTGTGAATGTTTGTTTGTCTATATGTGCCCTGCGATTGACTGGCGACCAGTCCAGGGTGTACCCCGCCTCTCACCCCAAAGTCAGCTAGGATAGGCTCCAGCATACACGTCACCCTAATGAGGATAAGCGGGATAGAAAATGAATGAATGAATGAATTAAATACACACATACACTTTTTTGCATTTTTGTCACATTTAAATGTTTCAGAAACAAAATTAAAAATTAGTCAATGACAACACAGCTAAACACAAAATGCAGTTTTTCAATTTGCTGCAATTTCAGTTATTCAAGGAAAACTTGAGATCCTTACATGAACAATATCCATTCATCTATTTTCTATGCCGCTTATCCTCATTAGGGCCGCGGGTATGCTGGAGCCTATCCCAGCTGGCTCTGAGCAAAAGGCAGGGTACAACCTGTACTGGTCGCCAGCCAATAGCATGGCACATATAAATAAACAAACATTCACACGAGGGTCGCCAATCCACCTAACATGCATGTTTTTGGAATGTGGGAGGAAAGCGGAGTACCCGGAGAAAACCCACGCACGCACGGGGAGAACATGCAAACTCCACACAGAAATGCCCAACGGAGTCTCGAACCCATGCTGTATCTTCCAGATTTCTTGACGGTGTGGCAAACATGATAACCACGCGGCCCGCGTGCAGCCATTAACACGCCTTTCTCTTTTCTGTGCGTTACGACAACAGATAAAAAGAGAGAGCTCATTACTGCACGCAGGGGACACAATTTATTCTCCAAAAAGCACCAACAACGCTCCGTTTACATATAATGTGACGTGCATCTTAACCAAGCTACACTACCTTGTTATTATTATTATTAACATTGCTAGGCTGTTTGCTGGCCAGCGACTGGCTTCACCACAAACTCGCCCATAGCACCTCAGACACTACCAGGAGATAAGGCTGCATATTTTCAGATGCTGCCATTCCTGAGTTTGGAACGCTTGGTGTCGGCATACATTGCTATGTGAAAGCAATGCGCCGAGCAAGGAAGTTCCAGTGATGGTTAAAATGGCCATAATACGCAAAATACTGTGTGTATTACATGTTATCATACATGTACATGTTACTACATGGTCACAGCACGTACACTATTTAAAACCATAAAACCCTGTTGGAGGTCTTTGGAGGCGGCATCAGCTCATCCCATTACGTGCACGACAAGTCGGTCTCTTTGTATCTGTTTTTATATACCTAAAATGCTCAGAAAAGAGAAAGACCTGTTCATGTTACACATAAAAACTGCAAATGATGGGCAGAATTTCACAAAAAGGTGCCATTTTCTTTTAATTGATTATTATTATTATTTAGAGAGGACAAATTCTGTGTGAAAAGTGATGAACCCTGATGTACACTTTTTTATTCTGTATACATAAATACGGCCAAAGTGGAATAATATAATAATACATCATAACAAATGTGTATTATTAAATGTGGAATTGTTCAAATCTATTAAGTTTGCTCAGTAAAATAAATTAGTCAATGATATAGTAAAAATATCATACAATATAGAATAATATAATTCAAGATGGACAAACAAAACATGTAAAAAATGTAATAAAACCACATTTACCGATTATCTCATGTAATTTCTTTGCTCTGTAAACCGCATTAGCTAATAAGGCAACAAACCAAATCATTAATAGATAATTCAATTCATAATCAAATATACAGTATATGCCTTTTTTTTACTCTGTTACATTTATAGCTTCAATGAGTTAGGTATGCTCTCTAAAATAAATGAGATAACAATATAATACGTTGCAAAATAAAAATGAAAAATATAATTATCATGTAGCTAATAAAATAATCCAATGAATCATACAATATTGGAAGAATATAATTCAACAAAAACCAAATGTCTGTACAGTATTTGTTGCTCGGTGAAGTAAAATAATAACAGTAATAATGTAGTAAAAGTAATCATGAACTAAAATAAAAGATTCAGCAGAACTCGGGTCATGTCTCAGTGGGCGGGGCATCAGGTAAGCCCATTAGGGAAAGAGGGCAAGAGGGATAATGCCATCACATCATCACATGACTCACTCATGCTGACCACTAACGCTCACTTTATTCGGTACACCACGTTAAGACAGGATGATGATGATGACAGAAAGAGGCCACTCACCAGTCTGAAGATCTTGAAGAAGTCCACGTTGGCGTAGAGCACGTCTTCGATCCTCTGCAGCCTGGGTTGGCTGAGGGCGCACATGGCGTTGCGAACGCTGTGGAGGCCCCTGCGACTGGGGAAGATGATGAAGCGCTCCAGCAGGGCCTGGCTGCATGCGATGTCCTTCAGCTGCAGGTCGGGCACGCCGTAGGCAAACTGCAGGACAGCAACAAGACACTCATGGAGGCAGCTACCACGTTTTCAACTGTGTGTCATGTCGGCTGTCCTTCCCCAACCCACCTGTTCCAGTCGTATCTCTGCGTTGGTCAGCTGGTAAACGACGGAGTCTGAGAGGGCGGCGTCTCGCAACAGGAAAGCCGTGAGAACCTCGTCATCCTTCAGAATGTCCTCGATCTTTAAACCACGGCCTGAAAAAGAAGACCAGTTATAGGACCGTTCCTATGCGGGATAGCGGACACGCTTCCCGCACCTGATATCACCGCCGGGTTGTTGCGCAACATTTCCATGAAGTTCGAGAAGGTGGACACCTCATGCCACAGACGTCCGAGCTGTCCAACCTCCGTGTCGTTGAACATCTCTAAGATGTCCACGTAGAACCGCGCCAGTCTGGAACCAACAGGTGCCAACATTTGAAGGCTGGAAGCGATGAACGAGGAGGATTAAAAAAGGCTTACACCGAATTGTTGTAGTTGGAGACAACCCCTGGAGACTCTCCCCTGGTGGGGTAGCGGAAGCAGGGGTTGTTGGTGTTGCAGAAGATGCCCTGGATCCATGGAAGCATGCCTGCAGATGGCATGGCCTTATTGGGGAAGTGACCTGCAAGGACGGCACGGCATTATCTTGGTGGATGGAGTTCCCAAATATGTTCTTAAAGGTTGGCTATCCTGCAAAAATGTCGTCCCTCATAGAGGGAAATTTAGAAACCTTTATGAACACCCATCTATCCTCGCCCTCATTTGTGTGCTCCACTCTTGGTACACTTGAGGTCGGGCTTGTCATGGACAGCTTTGTGAAAAGCAACCAAACAAAAAAGTAGACTTTTCTACGTATCTTAAAAACCACGCCTCTTACACTCATGTTGCTGGTAGAGCGGGTTGGCCTTCCTCAGCCACACCAACCCGATGAACAAGAACACGGGCCAGAAGATCTCCACCAGGAAGCGGATCTGCACCAAGAAGCATGGAACACCATAAAATATCAAATACATCGAGAGTGCTAAAACGTGTGCTACCTTCTGCCTCTTCCGGAGAGTCCAGTTCTTCCACAGCAACAGGCGGATTTGAGAGCCTGTCTTCATGGATCAGCAGTTGGAACCCTGGATGGGGTCATGTGATGGTGGTCAACCTGCGCACATGCATGTAAAGCAGACCTGGAAGTGGTTTCAAAGAGCTTTCGGGTCATGTGTGGGACCCCGTTCCACCTACATGAATCTCTGTTGTGTAACCTTCTGGTAAACTTCACTTAATGGACCTTTAGAGTCGCGCTGGACATCAAGTTGACAGCTCAGGCTTTTCGCTTGATGCTTATCCCGCTCTTGACACTCATTCTTTTGACCACGGCTCAAACCGGGGCATGCACTGCGGCGGACCAGTCCTTTTAGGGTAGCCAGACCGGAAAGGTGGTGTGCTATGTGCTGTTATATTCCGGTTATTAATCATTCTGGTTATTAATCGTGACACACAAATTAAAGGCAAAAATCACAAAGTCTTTCAAGGATTTTGAAAAATGTCCAAGTAAAAAGAATGACAGCGCTGACAATGATACTGGTATCGGCGACGTTGAATGTATTTAACATTTTGCCTTGGTTTAAGTACATTTTCCGGTTAGCATTCAGTACGGCACACGTCTTGTCAGGCTGTTAATGTGCTGTATGAGTCCAACTGTGTTTTTCATGTATTTTATCACAAAATATCCTACTAACGAAGAATCTAGCCTGCCAAATTACAAAACAGCAACCACCCCCGTTTTGGATGCATTACACAATTCTGAACGACGAATGAAAAGGATAAATGATCATCCAAGGTTACTTTCACCTTAACTGAAGTCTTGATGTGAATATTTCCAACGACAGGATGCAGGACACAGACACCCCCTTCCTGTTTTGTCATGAGTTATTTCTTGAATTCAATTCAGTTGTTCCATTTTATTCCATTTTCTTCCGCTTATCCGGGTCGCGGGGGCAGCAGTTTCAGTAGGGAAGTCCAGACTTCCCGGTCCCCGGCGACCTCTTCCAGCTCCACCAGGAGGACACCAAGACGTTCCCAGGCCAGCTGTGAGACATAGTCCCTCCAGCGTGTCCTAGGTCTTCCCCGGGGCCTTCTCCCGGCTGGGCATGCCCGAAACACCTCACCAGGGAGGCACCGGGATGAGATGCCTGAGCCACCTCAACTGGCTCCTCTCGATGTGAAGGAGCAGCGGCTCTACTCTGAGCTCCTCCCGGATGGCCGAGCTCCTCACCCTATCTCTTAGGGTGAGTCCAGCCACCCTACGGAGGAAACTCATTTCCGCCGCTTGTATCCGCGATCTCATTCTTTCAGTCATGATCCATAACTCATAACCATAGGTGAGGGTGGGAACGTAGATCGATCGGTAAACAGAGAGCTTTGCCTTCCGGCTCAGCTCTCTCTTCACCACGACGATCCGGTACAGCGACCGCATTACTGCTGACGCTGCACCGATCCGTCTGTCCATCTCACGCTCCAACCTTCCCTCACTCGTGAACAAGACCCCTAGATACTTGAACTCCTCCACCTGAGGCAAGACCTCACTCCCAACCCTGTGGACTGTGGACCCCTGTGGACTGAGAACCATGGCCTCGGATTTGGAGGTGCTGAGTCTCATCCCAGAAGCTTGACACTCAGCTGCAAACCGCTCCAGTAAACGCTGAAGGTCACAGCCTGATGAGGCCATAAGGACCACATCGTCTGCAAATAGCAGAGACGAGATCCTAAGGATCCTAGGATCAATTCGGTTGTGTTTACCTCATTTACAATGCTGACATTTGCAACTTTCTGTGGATCTATTTTGGCTTAGCTTACTGAGGTGGGTCCGTTGAATTCAAGAAATAACTCATGGCAAAACAGGAAGGTGGTGTCCGTGTGGTGTCTTGACATCGTATTTTTTGGAGCACATCAAAAATTACAACTTCAAAGAATGTCAAAGTAACCTTAAATGCTCATTTATCCCTTTCATTCATCACTTATATACATTTAGAATTGTTTACTGCAGGTAAAACTATCATTGTAAAACTATAAAAACGTGATCTGTCGGACTAACATGAAATTGACATTTCTTATGGGAGCATTTGATTCAGTTAGGGTCTGTTTTGGTAAGAGTCGCAACTTCAGGAACAAATTAATAACATTAACCGAAGGTCCCACTGTATTATTATTATTATTATTATTATTATTATCATTACCACACAACATGGTCAAAGTACTGTGCGCACAAACACAGGCTTACACAAAAGTACAATTTAATTTCATGCTGGTCATGCTTCCCAGGTGAGGTCCAGATGGCTTGTGTGAGATAAGAAGGATGGCCATGAAGAGCAATTTGTTGGTTTGCAGTGACATTGGAGTTGGACAAGAGATGATGTCACACTGAGACATGTAAAGTCCTCCAGATATCACCGAAAATAGCACCTCAAAATATTCATTAGTATATACAGTAGACTGTCATTGTATTCCTGAATAAAATAAACCTTGGCAAATAATATATTTATTCCTAGTCCTCTTCAAACTAAATTAAGTGATTTTTTAAAGAGGATTTGGATTGATGAGGAGTAAACTGCAGTTAACAAAAAACATGTCAAACACAATAAATTAACAAAAATGTGTTTGATAGCAAAATAAAAAAAATGCCCCAAGGTAGACAAGCAGACATTTAAAAAGAGTGAGGAAAAAGAAGGCTGCTATATTTAGCCTTACAATAATAACAAACAAGAAGGGCATGGACAACGTAGACCACCATAATGAACGTCACCGGGCATCCCCCCGTTGTCGGTGAGACTGTTTTATGGTAAATACGTGCCATGTAGGATATCCAATTGAATAATCAGGCGAAAGAAAGTATGAAAAGTCATCCAAATTGACCCAGTCAACTTCAACCAAACACCAACATGCACACACACGAGTATGAATCCACAGTACTGCTGGCTGGGCTAGAAGTAAGCTTCGGCATGAAAGCAGCGTAAGCGTTGTGTAGTGGTTGCACACTGCTTTCCTCCCCTGCTTCTGGACACAATGGTGTCGCGACACAAACAAAAAGCAGAAGTGTCTGGCGTGAGCCTCACCTGAGATGGAACGTCGTGTAAAGGTTTCGCCTCATGGAGACCAGGAGCTTCATGCGAGGAGGTAACTCTCTGACCACTTTACCCAATCTCCTCTGCCTGTGGGTCAGCAGCGGCTGCAGCAAGGCTCTAATCTGATTGCTCTAATCTCCCGGCTCAACTAGGCCCTGGCGCAGAAAAAGAGACAAGTCACCCATTTCAAGGCAGAACTGAAACGGAGAGGGTCTGAGGGTTCTGTGTCGCTGAGTCCCAACATTAAGCACAACCGCGCAGGCCGACCGGATCCAATACACCAACAAGTCGGCCTTTTACAAAATGTTGTTTGTAATATGGCTCTAAGGTTTTGCTCCTCTCGTGCTGCTAAATAGGGTAGCCAAAATATTATGACTACTATAATAACTGACACATTTTCCCATAATTCTTCAAGGGAAAATGGAGCATCGCTGTCTTTGTAAAGACAGACATTGTCAATGCAAATTTGCACTGAGCAAAGAGTCTACAGCTCTATGAATTACAGTTTGCATGTACGGCGGTCGTGCAAGACTCCTCCCAGGTGAGTCACTCTTCTGGGCGGCTCTACCAGGAGCCCCGCGTGCATCGGCGTTGCCGATGTCACTAACAGTTGGTTCGGCTCTTTCTCTGCAGCTTTCCCAAAGTTCCGGAGGGTGCTGTGATTTGTATTCCCCTGTCAGCGTGATCTGTGAACGCTTCACATTCAGACAGCCTAATTGCCGGTGGCACGCGGGGCTCCTGGTAGAGCCGCCCAGAAGAGTGACTCACCTGGGGGGAGTCTTGCACGACCCCCGTACATGCAAACTGTAATTCACAGAGCTGTAGACTCTTTGCTCAGTGCAAATTTGCATTGACAATGTCTGTCTTTACAAAGACAGCAATGCTCCATTTTCCCTTGAAGAACTTTGGGAAAGCTGCAGAGAAAGAGCCGAACCAACTGTTAGTGACATCGGCAACACCCCACCGAGGGCAGGAGTGAAGGTCTACCTACTAGTCAGAGATTACGAGTACAACAGCTACACCAGAAGATACAAACCACTCATTTACAAGAAGAGGATCTCATGGTGTCATTTTTTTTTTTTACAATGTCTGTCATTAACTGCTGATGTTTTCCTTGCTCTACCTCTTCCACATCTCTTTCTTAACACACCGGTGCTATTTCGATTTCGTTTGATGTGTATTATTTCTTCACGTTATATACTTTTTATTGAATTACATAGGAATCGAAGACGAAACGTCCAGTCTACTGCAGAATAAAATGAATTGACTTTGCTGTCCTAATACTCCAGGAGGGCACCGTACGTGCAAAGTTGCTTTGTGAAGAAACTCCCCAAAAACAATACCATGACGAAAAAGCAACTTTCGAATTGAAGAACATTTTTTAATCTGCGGCGAGAACTGCCGCACGTCATCTGCGAGGCCACAAACAAACACGCGAGTATGATGAATGACTGGAGAGTAAAGTAGATAAATACTGTTTACATAGCAGGTACCAATCACAGACATTTCAAAAGGGATATAAAAAACATGCAAATGTGTATGAGCACATTTGAAGAGTAAAAGCTGCATTAAGTGCATTTTGGGAGTTCGGTAAAAGACAAACGAGAACCATAGACTCTCTTTTGTATTCAGTGGTTTGGTCAGATTATAGAATATATTAAACACTTTCATGGTGTCGTATTTCCACAGGACTGTCAAAAATAAAGTCCAAACACGACGGGGGTCAGACAAAGTGAGCCTCCCTGTGCTCCAGCTCCTGAAGCCGCCGAGGGCGCAGTCTCTGGTAGACGGGTTTTGTCTCGCTGGGGCTGAGGTCGTCGGGGCTGCTCGGGGGTGGCGACTGGGAGGGTGAGAGGGAAGCGGAGGTCACGACCCCAGGGTCGATGGCGCTGTCGGTGGAGTCCTGCGTCTGGAGCCGGGTTGGTGGTGGGGGTGTGTGGGCGGCGGTGGGGGGCACAGCCCGCTCGGGGTCTGCGGCGGCGGTGGTGGTGGTTGAGGTTGTGACGGTGCTGATGGTGGTAGTCCAGTCGGGAATCGCCCTAGCTCTGCTGCTGCTGGAGGTGGAGGGTGGCTTGTAGAAGGTCCCTGGTGGGGGCTGCAAAGTCCTTGGTGCTCTGAGCATTAGAGGCAAGCTCACCGAGGAAGAGTCGCTTTCATCGTCTCGTGTGGAGTTCCAGGCAGGTTTGACGGTCACGACATAGGGGTTGTTGGAGAACACGTTGGTAATAGCACTGGGAGGGGCGGATGGGACAGCGGTGGTGGTTGGTACCCCCCCAGTAGTGGCCTTGGGCAGCTTGGCCATGATCATGGCAGTCCGTGGAGTGATGTCATAATGTTTGTACTTCCTGTCCCACGTCCTCCTCTGCATGGCTTGCGAGTCGATGAAGGGCGTGATGTAGTAGGCACTGACGCGGGAGGAGCCGGCCTGGCTGGACCTCTCCGGTTCCGCTTCCTCCTTGATCGTTTCAACCGCGGGGTCAACTCGCTCATCCAAATCTGTTTTGACTGCCAAGTTCCTATCGCTCTGCTCGTTGACTTGGGCGGCACTTGGTAGATGGTCCAGCGGCATGCTAATGGGCCGAGACGCCAGGCGCGTGCGATGGGGTCGGAGCTGGACATTTGATGTCAAGGAGGAAGAAGAAGATGAGCTGGTAAAACCGGGAGGGCCAAAGATTGGGGTGGACTTCGGGACCTCTGTGACGCCATTGAGTCTTTCCAAGGCTTCTGTTCTGTCTGTTCCTGGTTGGACCTCCTGGACCTCATCCAGAATGTGGGAGGATGGGATGACAGAGGAGAACCTCTTGTACACTTTGGCGCTCTGCAGGAAGAAAAGCACAAGATGAGCACAACATTGTAACCTTATGTTTTGATCAACATCGAAATAATGTCCTTACCTCTTTAATGTCCATCAGCGAGGCCGAGTGTCTGCTGAGCCGCTGCAGCTTCTCCTGGGCGGTGAGCCGGGATGCGGCGTTGGAGCCACCTGGCGGTGAGGTGTCAAAGATCACTGAGAAGTGGCGCACCAGCAGCTCCACCATGAGCGCCTGGTAGGGGTAGTCCACCAGGGAGGACAGGGAAACATCAGCATCGGCCTGCCGGGGTTTGACGAGTGTGGGGCCAAAGATGATGCCCAGGTTGCTCGCAGTCATCTTGTTCTCATCTGCTTGCTCCGCCACTCTGTGACAAATACGGCAAATGTTGTGAATAACAGGACTTCAGTTAGAAAGTCATCCTCTTTGGATTACTTCCTGCACACTTCGGGGAAGTCTGGCTATTTTTACTTCCACCAAGCACAACCCACACGCAGCAGTTCTTGGTCTTGGTCTACGAAAAAGTTGTCCAAAGTGTGGTCTGCTTTTTAGAGGCCCGCGGCACATTAAAAAAATACAATTTAGCAAGACAATTTTTTTTTAAACAGCTGTATTTTTACAAGAATAAAGTCAGAATATTAGGAGAAATAAGTCGTATTTTAATCAGAAAAAAACACAATATTGCAAGAATAACCTCAACGCCATAATAGTAGCATAAAGTTTAAACATTAAAGAAAAAAATTGTTTTTTGAAAGCCGTAATATTCTAATAAAAAAATAACAAAAAGTTTTTAAAAAGTAAAAAATATTTTTTAAACAATTTCAAAACATTTTTGGAAAGTTAGGTTGGGGAAAACTACGTAATTTAGGAATATTGTCAAAATATTATCAGAGTAATGTCATACTACTACAGTAAATTCATAGTACTGAGAGAAGAAAATTTGCAAGAAAAAAAGTCAACAGCTGAAGTCAAAATATTACAAAAAAAATTATATTCTAATGAGAAAGAAGTGGCAATATTAAGGAAATAACCTTGCAGTTTTATAGGCAACAATTCTATTTTAATAGCATAAAGTTGAAATATAAAAGAAAAAAGATGTTTTTTTCAGGTTGTAATATAATGACAACTTAAGGAAGTTTAAATTTGGGGAAAATTAGGCTGAGGAAAAAGTTGTAATATTATGGAAATACGGTTCAAATATTATGGTAATCAAGTAATAATATTAGAATGAAGTCATAGTATATATAGAAAAAAAATTACAAGCCAAAAGTTGAAACATTAAAAAAAAACAAAAAAACAGCAGAAACGGAATAAAACAGCTGTAATTTTTCGGAGAATCAAGTCAAAGTATTTTGAGAAAAAAAGTCATATTCTAACAAAAAAACCTGCAATTTTACAAGAAAATACTCCCAATAAGAAGAAAAATTATGTCATTTCTGGGCAAAAAGTTGACATATTAAGGAAACTATATTTCTTTTAAGTTGTAATATTCTGAGAAACAAACAACAAATTAAAGTTGTCATTTATAGAAACAGGTTGGGGACAAATTTTTTTAATTTTTCCTGAAATTTTTTTAAAAAGATTACTCAAGAAAAAAGGTAAAATATTTGGGAAGGTAACAGCAAACATGGGAAAAACATTGATGCATTTAAATTTGCTTTCAATAATTAAATAAGGCTTTTTCACCTGTATATCACAAAGCTGAGAGGTAGTTTTCTTCTTGAAATATACAAAACTTCTTAGCATGTCTACACATGTTACTTCACAAAATATCAAAGTGGCAAAGTTGCATTCTTTCATTTTTCACTATGTGGCCCTTGCTGGAAAACGTTTGGACAAAAGTCCAAAAGGTTGCTACCTGTTCAGGTGCTCTATGAGGTAATGCAGAGTACAATAGTTGGCCGTTGGCAGCTGAAGCAGCAGGTCCCTAATCCGGTGCAGCGCACGGTTGAGGTGGACGCCCGGCCCGCCAGGTTTCTCCCCTTCCGCTTGGGCGTTCTGCGGGGCGTCAGCCTCCTCTACTACCGCCCGCTGGTACTCCTTGGCCAGACCAATGAAGTCGTTGTAGTAGCGGTACAGGATCAGCGGCTCTGGTAACTGCTCGCAGAACACAGTGTGGGTTTACTTACTGGAAGATCTTATATCATCCCTGTGCATCTCACTAGGGGGAAAACGGTAAATAGGTTCGGCTTTGACATCAAAACTTTTGTATGCTCCATTTAGAGGTGAAAACAACATGAAAACCAGAGTGCTGTCTTTGGGTGAAAAACATAAATTGATCCATTTTCTACGCTGCTTATCCTCACTAGCTGGAGAGTATCCCAGCTGACTTTGGGCGAGAGGCCAGAAATGACTATAAAATAACTTTAACCGATTCCTTGCGTTCAATATTTCAAGTTAATTAATATGAAGCGGTTTGTTTTTTAAGTGCACAGGAGTAGGAGGTACATGGCTTCAGGACGAATAACTGCAGGGGCACGTCACTGTAAAAAGTTTGGGAACCACTGCAGACACTCACATGCAGACCTGCGGACCATTTAGAGATGCCAATTAACCTAACATGCCTGTTTTTGGATGCCAAACAATCAATTGTAGATTTGACAGAGTTATTTCAACGGATTCATGACAAAATCCGAAGTTCCACTCTACTCAAAGCATCGCTGACGTGCTGATACATGCGGTATAAATCGCGTTTATGGTATCGGTGATCATCAAACGCAGACTGACCTGTCTCAGGTAGAGCTTGAGAACGTTGCTGATGTCGTGCGGCGAGAGCTCAGACAGCTCCACCAAGTCTTTGCCGTTTTCAAAAGCCTGGCACAGTTTCTCCACACGCGACTTGGCGCCGTTCACGCGATAAATGCCCTACAAAAACAGATTGTTAGTATAGAACACACTTAGGGTCCGGACCTGCTTCGGCAGACCGCGTCCCACCTTGATGTTGAGGGCGCGGCTTTCGATCTCAGAAGTGCACTTTTTGATGATGAAAGGGATCCCGTCTGTGCTGTTCTTAGCTGCCTGGGAGAAGCCGATGCCGAAGAGCTGCAACCTGCCCTGCAGCTTCTTATGCCCGCACTGGATGGCCAGCGTCTCCAGACACTTCTTGTGGCAGGCCAGGGAGCACTGAGGAGGAAAAAGGTTTACGTGACAGTGCTCAAGGTGCGTGACATGCCTAATTCTAGTACCTCCTCGCATTCCGCCCCATGGAAGACCACCAGGCTGTCACACTCCCGACATTTGGACGGTGCTCGCAGCTTCCTCAGCTTGTGGGTTTGGGCGGCTTTGGACATTTGTGCATTTCGAAAGGGGCCAGGAGAGCTCGCCGTCTCCGTCACCATCTCGGCCAGACCTGCAAACACGGAAGAAACAACACCTCAGTAGGAATCAGCTGGACACAAAAACATGGTGTAGAATGGTAGGAAAAGATTAGAATGCAGCATGTGATCAATAATGTTAAAGGCTCTCCGTCTTTATTTCCCAGAGAGACAAACATTCACACAGACAATGTGACGTGAGTGCAGATACACAAAGTAAGACGTCCAAAAATAACAGAACTCCTAGTTGTGTAGCTCACACACAAAAAAAAACCTACACATGCATCCTGTCATGCTAATTCTTCTTCTATTTCATGTGAAGGAATAAATAAACGGAGTGGAAGTTGAGGAAAATTGGAGAGAAGCTGTTATTTCCAAAAAGTGAAAGCTTTGAAAGCACCAGGGGTGGCCAAAGTGTGGCACGGGGATCATGTGTGGCCTGCTGCAGTTTTTTTGTTGGCCAGCGGCACATTCTTCAAATGTAATACATCAAAAAAACAAAAACAGCAGCACAAATGAAAAAAAATCAGCCGTAATTTTACAAAAATTAAGTCAAAAAAGTTGAACAAAAAAAAGCAATATGATAAGAAGAAAACATAATTTTAGTACCACAGGTTTGAAATATTAAAGATGAAGAAAAAACGTCATTTTCAAGTTGTAAAAATATGAGTTAGGTTATTTGAAATAAAGAATTTAGGCTGGGGTAAAGTTGTAATTTAATATGGTCAAAATGTAAAAGAAGGTAGTTTAAATAGCTGGAAAAAAACAGCAGAAATGGAAAATATATATAAAATAACATTTAAAAAAATTATGAGAACAAATTCATTCTAATGAGAAAAAAGTTGGAATTTTATGATTTAAACTTTAAAAAAATAATGTAATTTTAGTAGCATAGAGTTAGAAATGTTAAAGAAAAGCTTGTTGAAAAGTCTAAATGAAAAAACAAAACAAAATAAAGTGGTAATTTTTGGAAAAATAGATTTGGGAAACGCTTTATTATGAAAATAAAATTGTACAATTGAATACAACTTACTTTTTTTTTAAGAAAACTGAAATATTTTCAAAATTTAAAAAGTAAACTAACAATTATACTCTTGAAATAATAGGCTTTTTTCACCTAATTATAAAAGGTGATATAGTCAAAGCTTGGTTTTCAAAACGCCATAGTTTTGGTATGATTTGGTTTTTGACGATAATTTTTGCATTTTGCTTCGGTTACAGTATTGCATGTGACAGACTAGTCTCTCTACGATGTACTATATCATTCAGCTGAATAGCGTAGCCAAACACCAGGAGCCTTGCGGTTCATTGAAGAGAGGCTTTAAATGGTGGAATCCCTCTTGTATCCTCCAGGAAGGATGTCAGGGTGTCTGTATCATGAATGTCCAGCACTTCGTTCCACAGACTGAGATACTGGCACCCCGGACAACAACAACTGTACTGTACGCTCAAGCTCCTTGACCTGGAATTGTGAACGGCCCACTGTGGTGAGAATTCCAACCACTGGACCACCTGAGACTGATGTTTATTGCACTGGCCAGGAACCCAAACCATGCCTCCCACATGGCAGGGACATAACCCTCAGCTCAAAACAAAACATGGTCTCCTATTACTGACTGTCTCTGACATTACACTTACATAACAGCCTCATCAATAAACCAGAAATACCAGGGCCAGATGTTCCTAACCTTAAGGCCAGCACCAGTGACTCTGTCCCTTCATCAGGTCACAGCATGAACGTGTAAAAGTCTCAATGGTAGGCTTGCCAGGCTCCACAACAAGGCATGCGAAGATGACAAAGGAGCTGGACAGATGAGAAATCGTGTGCAAACGTGTCATACCGTTGTCTAAAGGTGATGGAGGTTCTCTCTCATCCAGGTCATCAGCAGAAGACATGGTGCCGGTGGAGGGGGTTCTGGGCAGACGGCGCTTAAAGTCACCTGAGATGGCATATTTATTCCGTCAGGACGCCATCCATTTTGAAACGTGTTTCTTTTAGTGCGCTGTTAGTACGTTGTTAACTAAGCACTTCACTCAAACTAATGAACATTCAACCAATGAATCATCATTACTGTGATGCCGCTGGATGCATTTCACAGACAAACAAAGAAAAAGTGCTCTTTCTACAGGGGTATCCAAAGTGCAGCCGGGGGCTTTTTGTGACCCACAGCTGTTTTTTTATTTTAAAAAAACTTAAAAAAAAAAAACACCACCACCAAAAATGAGAAAATAGGAATTTTAAAAGAAAAAAGTCAAAATATTATGAGAAGAAGTTGCACCGATAATCTAACAAACCATCATAATTTTATGAGAATAATGTTGTAATATTATAGAAATAAATAGCATTGTTTTAGTTGAAATTTTAAAGACAATTTTAAAGAAAAAATACTTTAAGTTGTAAAACCATGAACAAAACAACAAAAATCATTCTTGGAAAATTAGGTTGGGAGAACTTTATTTAGTAATATTACAAGAATAAAGTAAAATATTATGAAGATTATGGAAATAAAGCCATAATTACGTGAGTAGAATTTACGAGAAGAAAGTTTAAATACATGTAAAATGGATAAAGGATAGTGAGGATCAGCAGCATAGAAGATGGATGGAAATCATAATTTTGTGAAAGAAGAATTACAAAAAGAAAACTGAAATAGTACTGAGGGGTGAGCATGGGGGGTAGAAATGAGAAAAAAGCAATGAAATTTTACATGAACAGGGTCCAAAATATTAAGAGGAAAAAAAAGTTGCAATTGTACTGGAATAAACACATAATATTATTTAAAAAATGACATTTTAGTAGAATAGAGTTGAAATATTAAAGAGAAAATATGTTAGTAATTCTGTATGTTAAAGTAACCCCGCCTCCCAACCAAAGTCAGCTGGGATAGGCTCCAGCATACCCGTGACCCTAATGAGGATAAGCGGTACGGAAAATGGTTGGATGGATATGTTAATATAATATAATGGTAAATAGTTGCAATTGTATATTAAAAGAAAAATAAAATAAAATAAATTTTTGGGAAAATAGGTTTATAAAATATTATGGGAATAAAGTCAAAATGTTATAGGAGTAAGGACATAATATTATGAAAAAAAAAATTATGAAGAAGAAAGTTTCAATATTTGGAGAAAAAACATGGAAAAAAAGACTAATAACAACAATAGGCTTTTTTATATCACAAAGCTGAGAAGCAAACTTTTCTTGAAATATATATACCTTCTTAGCATATCTACATGTGTTGCTTTACAGAATATCAAAGTGGCATCCCTTCTTTAACTATGTGTAAAATCCATCCATCCATCCATTGTCTATACCGCTTAGTCTCATTAGGGTAGCGGGTATGCTGGAGCCTATCCCAGCTGACTTTGGGCAAGAGGCTGGGTACACCCTGGACTGGTCGCCAGTCAATTGCAGTATGTGTAAAATGTTTTGACTAATACAAGTGGGAAAGTTGTAAATTACTATGTGGCACAACCATCTGTATAAGAACAAAGTCAAGTGCAAAGTATGAAACTCTGTACTAATACAATTAGCGAAATTCTAAATTGGGTAGTTTTTTTCAGCTGCATAGCGCTGCGTGACTCCGAGTGATTCTTCCTGAGGTGTGCTTTAGAAGGAGGATGCCTTAAATCTTCCCAGCAAAACCAGCACTTTAGAGTTTTTGCATATTTACAATCCCAAGTCAAAGCTTTGTTGGTCTGTGGAGCATGGCGCAGTTTGATAAGGTCTGACTCGCGCACACAGATGATTCCAATACGAGCCGATATTTCATTTTTATGCCGATATCGGCCGATAATATCGGTCAACATCCCTACTGTTAAACATTGACTATACCTGGACTGGCAGAGGGAGAGTCCATGGACCTGGACTCGCTGCTGCCCCCCGCACTCTCAGAGTCACTGCACATCCCTCCCTGGCTCGCTGGACTACTGGCGGTCCAAGCTCTGAGGGATGCTTGGCTTCTCTGCCCTGCACGAACAGCAACATTAAATCCGGTGTGTACTCACAACTGCATGACACTTGGAAACTGCCATGTTTGACGTTCAAAAAGCACCTTGATTGTCCATGGTGCTGTTGGACCTCAGTTCGCCTATCTTGGGTCGGTGCAGGGGAATGTCCACCTCATCCCCGCTGAGGACGTCGCAGGAGGTGAGAGAGGCTTGAGACAGGTTGCCGTGCGAGGAATGCGTGCTTCCCACAGACCTCTTGGTGAACACAAACCTGCAGGGACAGCAGAGATGACATATCAAGGGTGAGTTTTTTCCAAGTAGGTTTTTGAGCATGAAAGCCAAGCATATGCTCCTTTTGATGTGAGGAATGACGAGGGTGTGTTTTTCCACCTGCCATCCACCCTAGAAGGCACACTTCCAAATAAAAGAGACTTGTAAAAAGAACATATAACTACACACAAAACACATCTGAGGTTTCTTCCGCACTTAATTTAGTCGATTTTAAGGCAAGAAAAAAAACAGACCATAAAGAATCTACTTCAAAGTGTCTCCGTTAAGTGCATCCATCACTTTTCCTAAAGTCACATTCAAACACTTCTAGTTTTACAGCACACTCCTGTCACAGTGCAAAAACTTGCATTTTCTCCTAATTTTTTGGTTCTCTGAGTCCATAAAATACAAAAATAAGTGTATATTAAAAAAAAAAGGCTTACGTGCGAGTGTGCATGGGTGTAGAGGGGCGTGGTCACATGTGGGTCTGTGCGCTTCCATAACCAGAACAGCATTCTCACAATTTCTCACATTTTCTTACACACACAAAAAAAGTCGCCACCAAAAAAAAAGGTCATATACTCCAATATTATTCGTTGGAGCGCCTTTAGCTTCGATTGCGGCACCCATTCGCTGTGGCGTTGTTTCGATCAACTTCTGCAATGTCACAGATTTTTTTCCATCCAGTGTTGCATGAATTTTTGAAATGGGAAAGTATGTTGTTATGATGTTTTGATTCCCCTCTTGCGTGACTAGAGGGGGGGGAAGGAAAGATCTTGCAGCTTGCTTGTAACCTTGCTTTGCAATTCACAATCAGCTTAAACAAACTCAGTGTACGGACTGGCGCCTTTTTTGTTAACTTTGGGAAAAAACTCTGTGTGTTGAGGGCTGAGGCATGGACTGGCCACCCCCGCCTCACGCTCTCACGGACAGACCTGTATAAGGGAGAGGGGGGCCCACTCCCTGTTAGAGTCTGCTGCGGGTTGTGTACAGACGCCCAGCTGGTTGATGCACACTCTGCCGGGGTTGTAGGCTCTCTAACCCAGCGCGCGGTAAGAGCTGAGATATTGATGCTGTTTTGTGCATAATCAACCTTTGCTTGTTTGTAACTCAGTGTAAGGGGTAGAATAAGGACGCTGTATTTTACACTTTCTCAGTAAAGCCGATCACCCAGCTGATCCTGAACAAAAGTGTTTCAACACAATTTTTCACCAAGATCTTGCATTGATGATGGTAGAGTCTGGCTGCTGCGCAAAGCCTTCTCCAGCACTTCCCAAAGATTCTCAATGGGGTTAAGGTCTGGACTCTGTGTTTGAAAATTATGTCTCCCTGAACCACTGTTAAAATCTGAGCCCGATGAATCCTGGCATTGTCATATTGGAATATGCTCGTACCATCAGGGAAGAGAAAATTCAATGATGGAATAAGATGGTCATTTAGTATATTCAGGCAGTCAACTGACCTCAGTCTTTGAGCATACAATGTCGCTGAACCTAGACCAGACCAATTGCAGCAACCTCCTGCCTATTTGCTTGTGTACTACTACAATAAAGTACGCCATCATGCTCACCACATGCAAAGTATCCGTTTGCCATCCTGGTTTGGTCTGATCACTATCGACGCTGCTCATGATAAACCCATCACATCAAAGATATTTATTCAACGTTTCTGTTCCGGTGCGTCATCAAGCCTATCAGTGGCAAAAAGGGAAGAGTGAGGCCGCAATAGAGTTATCAATACACCATAATGAAGTCACTCCCAAAACTTTTGTCCACAACTGTAGACAGGTCAACATTCAAAGTACATAATTCTGCTCTTGTCCACAAAAAAGCCAAACAAACATCGACTCAAAAAGGTTTTCAGCCTCCGAATGACAAAGTCACACACACACACCATGAAATGTGAGCATGTATGCGGCCAGATCCCAGACTGCTCGTTTGCGTGAGTAGGAACTTTTTGAGGCAAACTCTCACACTTGCAATCTGCTCGCCCACATCCAAGCATCCAAGCGCCACAGATATTTCCTGAGAGGAAGGGCAACAAATTCACATTCTCTTTCTCTCTCCGTCCCGCTCTGTCTGATTGTTCCTTGGAGGAACTGCGCTACACGCCATGGTGGGACACCAACACACCCACAAGTGTTGAACTGGTGATTGGCAACCAGGTGGCGCTGGGATAAAAGAGGCAGAGAGTCTCTCAATCATCTGTTTGTGTACCCAAAACACTCTTGATTTGTGCCCTTTCATGTACGCTCAGCCATTTTGCTTGTAATTGTGTGTTGTTTGCCTAGTATGGCATGTTTAGTTTTCATATGGGGGGGGGGGGTCCTGCGCGTCTTTGATTCCCTATTTTTTGTGCATTATTGCGCTTACTTTTTTCACGTCCTGGATTGTTGGTTTTTTGGGGTGCTTTTTGTTATTCCTTGCATTATACTACTCACAAGAAGTTAGACATATTTCAAGTACATTTCAGGATTAACCTATAATGTACCACTGTATAAACTTTACAGGTGAACTTAAATTTGAATGCACATGTCCAACATGGGCCGCACGGTGGATGAGTGGTTAGCACATTGGCCACACAGTCAGGAGACCTGGAAGACCTGGGTTCAAATCTCCGTTGGGCATCTCTGTGTGGAGTTTGCATGTTCTCCCCGTGCGTGTGTGGGTGTTCTCCGGGTACTCCGGTTTCCTCCCACATTCCAAAAACATGCATGTTAGCTTCATTGGCGACTCCAAATTGTCCATCGGTATGAATGTGAGTGTGAATGTTTGTTTGTCTATATGTGCCCTGGGATTGACTGGCGACCAGTCCCGGGTGTACCCCGCCTCTCGCCCCAAGTCTGCTGGGATAGGCTCCAGCATCCCCGTGACCCTAATGAGAATAAGCGGTATAGAAAATGAATGAATGTCCAACATGTCCACACATCTTGCTGTTCTCTGCATATCCCTAACTTTTTGTGGGTAGTTCATTCATTCATTCATTTTCTATGCTGCTTATCCTCATTAGGGTCACGGGGATGCTGGAGCCTATCCCAGCAGACTTTGGGCGAGAGGCGGGGTACACCCTGGACTGGTCGCCAGTCAATCCCAGGGCACATATAGACAAACAAACATTCACACTCACATTTACACTCTAATGGACTCTAATGGATTTAGAGTCACCAATTAACCTAACATGCATGTTTTTGGAATGTGGGAGGAAAGCAGAGTACCCGGAGAAAACCCACGCACGCACGGGGAGAACATGCAAACTCCACACAGAGATGCCCAACGGATATTCGAACCCTGAACCTCCTGACTGTGAGCCCAACGTGCTACCCACTCGGCCACCGTGCGACCCTAAGCCAATCACCAAGCGTTGGATTGTTCACCCACTAACAGGGAACGTGAGCTGGGTTTAGACCGTCGTGAGACAGGTTAATTTTCAAATTCTTGAACTCGTTGCGGACCATCTGGAGGTGGAAGGGCTCTCCTTCGTAGACGTCGTTGAGGTGTTTCATGGGTAGTATAAACACTTAATTTTCCTTTGACCTGTAAGTGCCTTACTTTCCCTGCCTGGTATTTTCCCTGCCTGGTAATCCCAAAATCAAATAGTTTTCAACCCTCAAAAATGGCAATTAAATAAAAACCCACAAGGTCCAACCTGCTAGTGTTGTCGCTGGTACCTGATGCTGTCGGACGAGACTGAGTCAGAGTGCACACGCTCCCTGGGCAGGTTCTTGGGCAAGTGGCGCACAAACTTTGAGTAGCACTCGCCCGGCTCGTACAGCTTGGCGTTGTTGCTCAGGGCCTGGTGGTGAGCGGGCAGCGACGCCGTCTGGCCTTGCATCTGGAACCAGTTCACTGTCACCTATGAGGGAATTCAATGTGCGTCAATCAAAAACGGAGCACTCTTCTCTCTGGTAAGCATCTATCTGTTCAACCGGACCTAATATAGTTGCCAGCCAGATTAATTGACTCCGCTCTTGGAATTGTTATATTGCACAACCATCATTTTACTACACCATAAACAGAAGAACAAACTGTGCCCACCGCCTTCAGTGTGAGGTCGCACTGGAAGACAGTCTCTCTGATCTGCATGAGGATGGTGCGTTTGACGTTTGCCAGGTCCATCCTCCTGACGCCTGCGTCAGCCATGCAGCTCTGGTATTGTTCCTGGGCTTCCTCCGCCTACGCAGCAGCACAAGCACACAATGATAGGAGTGATAAAAACGTGCAAAGCTGGCCACAGCGACTGACATTTACAAGCTTTCAGCCTCCCCTCTTCTCCATTTACCTTCTGAAAGGCCTCCTCTTCCAGCTTCTTCTTCCTCTCCAGCTGCTTGTTGCCAGTATTGGGCTGCTCCTCCAGGGAGCGGCTGGTGGACGAGCGGGCCTTCTGGTACTCCTCTCTCTTTAGGGTCTTCAGCGCCCGAGCCTTTCGCAAGCTCGTGTCTGCCTCATGCTGAGACAGACACGCTAATTAGCCACTTTATCATCCAAACATCGATGGTCAAAATCAATAATCCATGAATAGACACACCGCATACACAGCTCAAATAAAATATACCTTATTTTTCAACATTTTGCTGAATTTTTCATGGAATATATTAATTGAAATCTATGACAGGTTCCTATCCAATTTATAATTGTTTGGCTTTGGTGGACGTCTACTACCTACAGAACTACCATTTTACTTTCATGTTTGAATCAACATTGTCTTTATTTACCATTTTCTTCTGCTCCTTCTGCCACTGCTCCTTGAGATCTTTCCTCAGCTTGTCCAGTTCATTCTTACGGGACAGGAGAGGCTAGCAAAAGGGAGGGGGTAAAAGCTCAACCATTATTTGTAATGTACAAAATTATTTGTGCAGGTGATGTGAATGTTGACAAATGCCATAGGTTTTTTCAGGTAAAAATATGTAATATAATGTAATGATTAATATAATGTAATTTAATTGTATTAATATTGTACATATCATTTGTGACCCGTATTTTATTTTTTATTTATTTTGCCCCGCGGCAAATTGTAGGAAAAAAATGACACCAAAAACTCAGCAAAAATGAAAAATAGAGCAAAAGGCCTAAATAACATAACAGAGTGTTGTCTTTTAAATATAAAGTTTGTTTTTTTTTTTTTTTACAAAATTGTAAAAATACATAAAAATATCGGTCAAATTTGCATACGCGGCCGTTGGTGGAAAAGGTTTGAACACCCCTGTATTACGCTGTATATTTTTAAAATGTCTTTTCTTTTTTTTACGTCATTATATATTTCTATATCTTTTCTGCGCTTTCATCTTTCAATATTTCTTTACATGCATTTAATTCTATAGTCATACAAGAAGAATATACTGTATTTTTTCAAATGTCATATATTTATATATCTCCATCAATCCATTTTCTACGCTGCTTATCCTCATTAGGGTCTTGGGTATGCTGGAGCCTATCCCAGCTCACTTCGGGCGGGAGGCGGGGTACACCCTGGACTGGTCACCAGTCAATCGCAGGGCAGACATACATACTGTATATTTTTATTTCATTTAATTGCTATTTTCATTATGCAATGACTCAGTTTAAGTCGAGTTTGTGACTTAAGTTGCAAACATGTGGATGTCCAAATGATAATAACATCATTAATATTCACATAGTTAGACAAGTCAATTATTTAAAAATAATAAAACAACAACAACAACAAAAAACCCTGCAACAATCTGGCACTGGCACACTACTGTAATGGTATTGTGCGTACCTGTATGAATTTATTGGTCTGAAGAGCAAGAGCCGTTTGCATGAGCAGCTGGTGATACTCAAGGTCTTTCTTAAAGGTGGAATTGTAGATATCGCTGAAGGGCATGTAGTGCTGCACAGAGCGTGAATGCAAACGTTAGCGTTCCATCTGGCCTAAACACAACTGCTGCCGAAGTTACGGTGCAACAACCTGTTGGGTTGCCAGCAGCTTGGCAGACTCTGCCAGTTTGGCATAACTTTTGGCATACTCAATATCTGGAAGAGGAACAGGATGAGTATTGTCAGCAAGAACATATGCATCAGTATACTTTAGTATTAGGACTGTATGGTTATTTTCTGCATGGCATAAAAGGTTGCCACAGTTTACGGTGCTACCAGGGCGACCACCTGGCAAGGGCACTCACCCATGCTCAGCCTTTTTTCCATCCAGGCCAGCAGGTCTTTGATGTACTTGGACCAGGTTTTGGCATAGAGCAGCGCCGATTCCACTCCGCTGTCATGCTTCAGGAGGGTCAAGTCAACTTCTTCGTCCCGCGTCAGAGGCACATCTGGACCTGTAGGAGGAGGCGTGTTAACGACGAACAGGAGTGAAAAGCGACAACAGAAGTGAGTGTGCAACAGAAACCGTCAGCTGAGATGAGGAAGTTGGCCTTGCAGGAGGATGTGAAAATGCTGCCATCTAACTTCTACTGTACTTAGAACCCATGTGTTCCCATCCCATGCAGACCTGCACCCAAAGCAGCTCGGAATGTCAGACATGTGGACGGGGGGAGCAGGGGATGAGAGGCAGAAATAACAGGGGTGGAGGCAGAGGTTTTCAGGGCTGGTCTACCTCAGGCATGCCAGGAGTTCACAGCGTAAATCCTGCCGTGATCTTAAAAGCCTAAACGGCAGGCGTACTTCATGACGTACTTCATAAACACGCCGTCGATAGCAATGGCATGAGATGAACAACAGAGCGTGCGTGGCACTCACCGGCGAGGTCATTCTTCTCTGACACGTACTCTTCGGGATCCACGGCGAGGTTGTCGAAAGACTGCAGAGAGAACATCTGAGATTATACGGAGGGCGAAAGCAACATGCAATCAGAAGCAGCTGTGCTGTCGACACCCAAATCAAGCTGGGAAAGATCGTCTTTGAGGCTTTCCCTAAATGGAGGCCTGCTTAAATTGCCTCTCTGAAAAGCTGTCATTCCCTGAGAACAAAGCCCGCTACTAAAGCCACCCAGAGAAGAAGGAAAAGAAAAAAAAGGAAAACACTTCACCCTGCTTCTTCTGGTCTGGGGGGTCCCCAACCCTGAGCCGCTGTCTGCATCTCCCATAAGGAAGTCAGAAACTCTGAGGGAGCAGAAACATGAGGAAGCAACAGTAAGTAAAAGCAAGATCCACCATGCAATGATGCAACATTGGCCTTCTATGAGGATATTAACGTCTTTGGCATCACCATGGTACAACCGGATCACATACTTGAGCGGTGTTTCTCAACTGGTGGATCCGGACCCAAAAGTGGGGTGCTTGAAATATTGAATGTAATTGTCTGATAGTATGAAATCTATTTTTTTTTTTTGTACAGTATTTTTCTTTGGCATTTTCTTTCCCGGTATAATTTTATATTAGGGGTGTCACGAGATCGAGAGATTAAAACGTGATTTCTGTTTCGGGGGGAAAAAAAAGTCTCATGGGCAATAGTCATGGGACGGTAATAAATAAATTCATCACACAATAAATGAAAATGAACTTGATAATTTTGCTGACCTCTATATTTTGCCATGTGCATGTGTGTCTAATTTTCATTTCCATTTATCGCCAGGCTCCAAACAGGCAAGAGGTTTCGCTCTGTTAATTGGTTACAGCACTTTGGCGCAGTTGTTTTCAAAGAACAATGGCATGAACGAGTGAGCCCTTTTGTTAGTCATACAGTCTTGTTATCTCTGTGGGTGGAGGCAGGGCTGGTCGCATGCACACAGAGTGTAGAAAAAATTATATTAGTCAATTGCAATATATCGTCAAATTTTTTTTAAATCTCATCTCCTTCCGTTCTAAAAGACCCAATCTTGTATATTGTCTTGTCTCATGAACTGAGTGCCTCGTGACACCCCCATTTTACATTATTGACGTATTCATAGTTGTGGATTATCCATCCGTCCATCTTCTACCGCTTATCCGAGGTCGGGTCGCGGAGACAGGCAGCCTAAGCAGAAAAGCCCAGACTTTCTTCTTCCTGGTGACTTCACCCGGCAAATGCCAAGGCATTCCCACCTCAGTTGAGAGACAATCTCTCCAAAGTGTCCTGGACCTCCTACCATTCAGACGTGCCCTAAACACCTCCTCAGGGAGATGCCTGAGCCACCTCATCTGGCTCCTTTTAATGCAAAGAAGCTGTGGTTGAAGTTTCTCCAGGATGACAACCCTTCTCACCTTATCTCTAAGGGAGAACCCAGTCACCCTAAGGAGAGAACTCATTTTTGCCACTTGTACTCGCAATCCTGTCATTTTGGTCACTACCAAAGCTCATTACCATAGGTGAGTGTAGGAATGTAAATTGACCGGTAAATTGAGAGATTTGCCTTTCGGCTCAGTTATCTCTTCACCACAATGAACCCTTGCAGAGTCCACATCACTGCAGATGCCGATTCACCAGTCAATCTCACATTCCATACTTGGGGCAGGATCTCAAAGACCCTGCTGAGAATGCAGTGTCGGTCCACAGTTCCACAACCAAAACGAAAACTACACCGCTCCTCCAGAATCCAAGATCTATCTGGCGGATCCTTCTCTCCAGAACCCCTGAATAGACCTTACCAGGAAGGCTGAGAAGTGTGATCCCACAATAGTTAGAAAACCTGGAGACCACCACCCGGCACTCCCCCCGATGTCCACGCGATGCTGCAGAGTTGTGTCAACCACGACACGCCCACTGCATCCAGGGCCTTAAAAGAAAACTCCAGGCAGGTCTCATCCACCCCTAGGGCCCTTCCAAGGAGGAGCTTTTTGACAATCTGAGCAACCTCGGCCCCTGAGGAGAGCCCACAGTGGAGTCACTGGTTCCTTCCACCAATCTACAACGTCTCCAGTCGAGGTCAGGAGCACACTATCACCAGAATCTCTTTGAAGCCGTCCAGAAGTCGTTCTCCATGGCTGCTCCAAACTCCTCCCATGTCCGAATTCTTGCCTCAGCGACTGCCGGAGCCATAAACCGCTTGGCCTGTCAGTACCTGTATCCATAGTCCCATGAGCCAAAAAACCCCGATAGGCCTCCTTCAGCTTGACGGCATCCCTTGCCACTGGTCCATTTTGCATGTGTTATTGAGTGTGTTTAACAAGATGATATGCATGTGTTTTCAAGGCAATTTTTAGATAAAAATAAATGAGCTTCCTTTTACCTCTATAAAGTGGGTCACCACTTAATGACCACGAGGACATGTGGGTCCCGGGATGAGACCAGAAGAGAATCCGTGCTTTAGAGGACTGTGAGCCAGCATGGACACCCCTCATGCTGTGTTAGCATTACTGTTAGGGCTGATGTTTTTGTGCTGTGCTAGTACAATGACACCTCGGTTTTTGTTATTCTTTCCAAACGTTTTGACAAAAGCAAAAACTTACAAAAACCGAGGCAACGCTTTCCATGGGAAGTCATTCACATCCAATTCAGCCACATCAAATCCAAACCAATCCATTAAAAAATAACATTTTATCAATTATTATTCATTCATTCATTCATTTTCTATGCCGCTTATCCTCATTAGGGTGGCGGGGATGCTGGAGCCTATCCCAGCTGACTTTGGGCGAGAGGCGGGGTACACCCTGGACTGGTCGCCAGTCAATCCCAGGGCACATTTAGACAAACAAACATTCACACTCACATTCATACCTATGGACAATTTAGAGTCGCCAATTAACCTAACATAATTATTAATTATTATAGCAATTATTATTATAATTATTGTTTTAGATGTACAAAAAAGTCATATTTATGGGGAAAGAATGGGACACATTGTTGCAAACTCCTGGTTAGATACAATTCAACAATGTTTTTCACCAGCTTTGTCAAATTGCTGCCGCTAGCAACTTTCTTTGGCCCCGTGGCGGGTTCTTTAGCAACAGTACACAGTCAGTGAGTCAGCAACGCATGGAGTGCTTTGTGTGGGCACTCGATTTAGTGGAGCAATACAAAGCAGTGCAAACTGACTGGTTTGTTACATACCATTTTGTACCAAAACCAAGGAAAAATATGGGCAGAATGTTTTGTACAAATCATACAAAAACTTTTAAAAACTGTACAAACTTTGCGCTACCATAACGCAATGTGGCAAGCATGTCGCAGCATATTTCACTTCTGAACATGTTTCCTAACATTACATTTAATAAACAGCAAAAGGCGCCCGGCAACAAATCTCACAAACGTGCGTTGGTGCAGAGAAGCCTCTAAAGACAAACCCCCACCAATTGCTTTTGGGGGAAAGCATTTAAAGGGAATTTGGCTCAAAGGTTCCACTGTAAACAAAATACATGCAGGGAGCTGTTTTAAGGTAGAAACCAAAAAAAAAACTCAACAAAAAAGGAAAGATAAAGAGTGTCACACTCACACATTGCCGAATGTGAACGCCAAAGTGTCAATGGATGTGTGAATCTCCCCAAATAAGGCGTCTCGGGTTTCTGGTCTCACGTCTTTGAAGTCGATGCCTGCGGAGAGAGGAAAAACAAAGCAGAACTTCAGTTCTATGCAGAATAATATCACTGACCCTCAAACATATTGATAGAGTAAACAACCAAAACCCAAAGACATGTTTGTGAACTCCAGCAATTAGGCATGAACTTCTTCTGGCTCTCAAAACAAAAACAAAATGTCTTCCTACCAACAAAATGTTGAAGGGTGGACTTTCTTGTTCTTGTATTTAAATCCAATCCAAGGTGCTATTCTCCCCAGAGTAATTGTCCATGTTGTTTACACACACTCCTTCATTTTGTTCTGCTGAGACCTCCAATAAAGAGTTCTTTAGGCGGTTGAAGCTGAAAAGGGTTTGAATGCAGTGTTTTCCTGTCCAGGAAACACTTTCCTCAGCAAGACAACGTTGCGACCAAAGTCACAGGCAGTGAAATGCGACTAAGCAGAGTACTTCCTGCCCGCGCTGCAACAGGAAACACTCAAACAGCTTGAGTTCTGCCACTCCATCTTTTACCTTTGGTCTCCTTCAAAACTCCAAACTTCTAACAAGCTGACCAGTCTGCAAGAGTCCGTAAGGGTTCCACTTCCTATTTGGACTTTCTAGCTTTTGTGCTTCCATTTCCCTTGACGTGACGGCAAATTCCATCAGACCGGCAGAAAAAAAGTGTCAAAAGGTCATTGCGTGAGCTTTTTTGTGGGTGGGGAAAAAGCTCCATGTTCTGGAGAGGACTCTGGAGGTGACACGGCACTTGCCTGTTGTGCGCCTCCCCTTGCCTGGATGCTGGTGCACAGCTTTGCACTGACTTCTTCCTCAGGACATCCTGTGGGTCGCATAACAATAATTCCAGAGCTCACCCCGCCTCCATTCGACTCTTGTCCAAAATACGGGAACTGCATCATGAAACTGCTGGGGGGAGGGGCATTGTTTTGCAATGCTTCAACCTGAACACCCAGCAAAGAATGTATGGGAGAGGTTCACATCATACTGTCATGAAAATGTGGTGCGTGGAAAAATGGAGTGCGGTACTTGGCCGTCTGAAGCAGAACAACATGGCGCCAGCTATGTACAGTATATGGGAAGTCTACGTCCACCACATGGACCTCGGCCATATTGTTCTGCTCAGCAAGAAACTCGCATGGAAACAGAAGTTCAGAACATTCAAGAGACACTCCCATCAATAAAAAATACAATTTCATTTAAAAAAAAAAAATAAATAAAAAATTTAAAAAAAAAAAAAAAAAATAGTATACAGAATAAAAAATGAACAAAAAAGTAGTGCTAGTCCGATCATACTATACATTTTAGCTGAATTTTTTTCAACAAAAATCTCCCCCCCACACACAAACACACACACACACACACATTCTCAAAAAAAAAAAAAACGGTTGAAAACATGAGCACACCCCATAATGTAACTCACCTACTGTATTTTCTAGAGTATAAGGCTAGTCTTTTGACTTCTGCATACAAATATACAGTGGTGTGAAAAACTATTTGCCCCCTTCCTGACTTTTTATTCTTAAATGTTTCTGCTCATAAAATTTAGTTAACTATTAGTCGACATAATTGAACACAAAATGATGACTGCCAAGACTTTTGGGAAAAGATCTCGTGGACAGACGAGACAAAAGTAGAACTTTTTGGAAGGTGCGTTTCCCGTTACATCTGGCGTAAAAGTAACACAGCATTTCATAGCAACAGTCAAATATGGTGGTGGTAGTGTGATGGTCTGGGCTTGTTTTGCTGCTTCAGGACCTGGAAGGCTTGCTGGGATAGATGGAAGCATGAATTCTACTGTCTAGCAAAAAATCCTGAAGGAGAATGTCCGGCCATCTGTTGGTCAACTCAAGCTAAAGCCATCTTGGGTGCTGCAGCAGGACAATGACCCAAAACACACCAGCAAATCCACCTCTGAATGGCTGAAGAAAAACAAAATGAAGACGTCGGAGTGGCCTAGTCAAAGTCCTGACCTGAATCCCATGGAGATGCTGTGGCATGACCTTAAGAAGGCGCTTCATGCTAGAAAAGCCTCAAATAAAGCTGAATGACAACAATTGTGCAAAGATGAGTGGGCCAAAATTCCTCCAGAGCGTGTAAAAGACTTGTTGCAAGTTATGGCAAACGTTTGATTGCAGTTATTGCTGCTAAGGGTGCCCAACCCGTTATTAGGTGCAGGGGCAATTACTTTTTCACACAGGGCTATGTGGGTTTGGATTTTTTTATCCCTAAATTTTGTGTTTCATGTGATATTTTTGACTAATATTAAAATGTGTTTGATGTTTAGAAACATTTTATGTGACAAACATGCAAAAGAATAAAAAGTCAGTAAGGGCGCAAATAGATTTTCACACCACTGTGTCAGTGGTGTGAAAAAGTGACCTTTTCCCAATTTATTTTTTTGTTTGTGTGTTTGTCACACTTATATGTTTCAGATCATCCAACAAATTCAAATATTAGTCAATGACAACACAACTGAACAAAAAAATGCAGTTTTTAAGTGAAATTATTTATAATGGAGAAAAAAAATTCTAATCTACATGGTCCTCTGTGAACACGTAACCCCCGCTTTTAAAACACTACTTAACTGACATTAATTCAGACCATCGGTATTGAAGGTTACAAAGCCATTTCTAAAGCTTTGGGAACAGTGGTGAACTTTCCCAAGAGTGGCCGGCCAACCAAAATTACCCAAAGAGCGCAGCAACAATTTATCCAAAAGGTCACAATAGACTTCACATCAACATCCAAAGAACTGCAGGCCTGACTTGGCTCTGTTAAATTCAGTGTTCATGACTCCACCATGGTACAGACCCTGGTCAAAAAAGGCCTGCATGGCAGAGTTCCAAGACAAAAATCACTGCTGAAGAAAAATAACTTTAAAGCCCGTTTCAATTTTGCCAGGTTTTGATGAAACCCCAAGACTTGACCAGACAAAAGTTTAACTTTTTGGTAGGTGTTATTACATCCCAAAAATTCTGAAGAAAAATGTCCTCAAGCTGAAACAACCTGGGGTTCTGCAGCAGGACAATGATCCAAAACACACCAGCAGGCCCACCTGTGAATGTCTGAAGAAAAACAAAATGAAGACTTTGGAGTGGCCTAGTCAAACTCCTGACCAGATTTTCCTATTGAGATGCGGTGGCATGACCTTAAAAAGGCGGTTCATGCTGGAAAACCCTCCAGTGTGGCAGAATGACAACAATTCTGCAAAGATGAGTGGGCCAAAATTCTTCCACAGCGCAGTAAGAAACTCATTGCAAGTTATTGCAAACGCTTGATTGCAGTTGTTGCTGCTAAGGGGGGCCCCACCAGTTATTAGGTTCAGAGGACAATCACTTTTCACACAGGGCCATGTAGGTCCCGATATTTTCTCTTCTTTAATAGTAAAGAGTTTCCTTTCAAAACAGTATTTGGTGTTCAGTTGTGTCGTCATTGACTAATATTTACTTTTTTTTTTTTGATGACCTGAGCCAATTAAGTGTGACAAACAAAAAGAAACCGGAAAGGGGCCAAACACTGATTTACTTCATGGTATACAGGTAGATAAATGCAACATCTGCTGTCTTTAAGTTAAAGTACGGTGGTTGGATTTTTAGCAACACCTGGTGGAAACAAGAATTCATTGCGATGAGCTCGCTTTGATGTAGTTGGGCAAACAAATTAAACACTTTTTCTTACAGCATAGCATCTCATGTGATTCTGTCTTGGAGACTTGGGCTACCTTCGCACTGCAGGGCATGATTCCCAAGAAGGACTTTTTGTTTAAATACAATTTTCACGTGGTCGTTCACATTACCAAAAAGGTGTGACTTGTTCATTTGAACGCAAAGTCTACGGACAGCGACGTGCATGTACAAAAGCACAACATTACAGGCATTTTCGTGTGTTTATGGAAGTAAAGATTGCTGCATGTGCTCTAGTGATGTGAGTTACCAATTATTTCGTTTTCGATCCGATACTGGGTAAAATTCTAAAATTGTGCAAATACATTTAATGATAAATTTTACAGTATTTTAATTTTGCTATTTCAAGGATTTTGTAGTGAATATTTTCTCGACAAAATAATTCCATGGACGAGATTAAGAAAAACGAGGGCAATAATTTTGGCCATGGCAGTTTGTAGACACCTTGATGCAACGTCTGTTCCAAGAAGCATGTTGGTGGATGTCTGCGGCAGAAGTGGTGAGACATTGACGAGAGTTGCTTCACTCACTAATACATTTTAAAAATAATATTCGGATGAGAAGAGCAACATTTTGCCGACATCAGCGGGTACCTTTTATCCAAGTCTTGCACGACAAACCAGGCCATTCGATGACGTGTATGTCAAATATATTCAGCCTGACTTGTCATACTGCTGTATCACCGGATTTATACTGTAGTATTAAAAATAATAGCCGTGCAATATTAATAACCAGACGAATCACTGTTTTTAGTATATTTTTGCCACATGGCAAACAAGTTACCAGTAGATGCAGTGGATTCTCAAAAAACAAACAAGACCCAGTATTCATGTTATGCATGCTCTTAAGGCTGTGCAATGAGGCAATTAGTTGAAAGGGTGTGTTAAAAAAAATAGCAGTGACTTTACAAACTCAAAACTATTTTGTAGAAACACTTGTGTTTCTAGGACTTCGCAATCCTGTGACTAACTAAATTAATATTCCGTTGTTTGTAGGGCTGCAACTAACAATTATTTTCATAACCGATGAATCGGTCGATTATTATAATCTGATTCTTTTTAAAGACATTTTTTCATTTTCCCTTCTTTGCAGTAATCCCTTTAAGAATGCATAAATTGACATTTTCGATTCAAAAATAGTATAAACCATCAGTTGACAAACATCACAAACACTGTTCTACCAGTAGGTTTTGTGTGTATGCATGGTAAGAGATAATGGAGATAATGGAGAGTGCAGAAATGTAGGCCCTTTCATAAGCACGAGTTCAAGTATGGGATTTACTTTGCGTGGGAATGGTTTTACACACGCTCTACGCACAAATCTCTGCAGTGGTTGGCTTTGCAAGATATCAAAAAGAGGCAAAAATGTTGATAGCTCTTTACCAAAGTCAAAGGTGATGTGTGTCAAGTATCTTGTTTTGCCTGAAACACAAAAGATAACATGTGTGCTTTTGTGCATCACTGAGGACATTAAAAATAGTTACACTGCAGTGGCTAAAATCAGGATATTTATAGTACATTTTTAAATAAAACGATTAATCGATTACCAAAACAGTTGTCAGTTATTTGGACAATCGATTAATAATCGATTCATCGATTAATTAAACGACCCATTTTCCTCGGGCTTTCAAAGAGAAATGCAAGTTCAACAAGTGCTGGTTTCATCCTTTTATGGGGTGACCTGATTCACACCTGTTTTTTCACAAAATTGATCACGGACTGAATGGCAAACTGCTGTTTTTTTAAACACACCCTTTTCAACTAATTGCCCAATTGCACAGCCTTAAGTGTGTGCATATCCTAAATGCTGGGTCTTCCTTGTTTTTTGAGAATCTACTGCATCTACTGGTAACTTGCTTGCCATGTAGCAATACAAATATATTAATAACCTTCCAGATCATTTATTAGACAGGTAAGGTTTTATTATAGCCATGTGACTTATTTAAGCTCTCTTACATTGCCCCCTCCCTTGGCTGCTTCTTCTCTTGTAAAATGATTTCAAGTGGTAGTGGGACAAAAAAAAAAAGTGAGCGACCAGCCAGAAATCTTGTAGAGCATCTGCATGGAGACTCCCAGGACCAGACCACAGATGTTCACTTTGAAGGCACGCACAAAAGGACAATACACCATCTGAAATGGTCGCTTCCAGTGAAAAATGTGCCATTAAGAGTTGGAGAACAATGAAGAAGCGCACACCAGACATAACATCTTTACCATCGCTGGCATTCCAAACTGGCTCGGTGAGCATGTTTGTTTAATGCATGCTGGATGCCGTCCAGGTGCCGCAGGTTTCGCGACCTCACCTAGAAGGCCTGTTATTATTTCACTCCTCGCTCTTAATCATCACCTCACTCTCAGCCGCTCTTCTTTGGGACTGCCGGCATTTGGGTTTTAAGACGGAACGGTGACGGTGAAGTGAGGCTTTAGCATCAAATTATTCTTGTCGTGGAATTGATTGTTAATGAATCCCATCTTGAAGCAAATCAGGCAAAAAACTGGAGAGCACCATCTGGTTGCAAGCGGTGTTGATCTTGTCTGACCAACTAGTTTGCCGTCTAAAAAACGAAAAGCTCACGATGGCACAACGCTGACATCATAAGCCACCTATGCGCTCAATGACATTAAGAAATTCCCAATTTAAAAAAATGAGCAAAAGTCACTTCTCAGTTAGGCACAAAAAATGTTTTTCCCCCAAAGTTGTTGACAAAAGAGTTGTTGTTTAAATTCCAGACTGTATTGTTCAGAATGTCAAAGTATGGCTAAAAATAACAGCCATTGTTTATAGTTTAGTAATAATTAGCTTGGATGAGTGCCATTTTTGCATGCTAATTAGTACTGCACAATGTTTCGTCTTTGGCATGCTTTGCAATGCCACAATGCGCCTCTCTGGCCTCGATGCCGCATACTTTGGCACACCTGAGATATTCAAATCGTGCAGGTGCAAGTGCAATGGAGACATTGTCGTGTGTACAAAGTGGAAGCACTAACCGCAAATTTAAAATATAATTGGCACTAGTCTTAAAAGCTTGTGAGGGCGTGTGCATTTCTAGCAGCACCAACCTTTCACCTTGGCAATGACCGTGCCGGCCTTCCCCAGGATGTCTACTGAGTTAAGGGCCTGATGCTTTCTGATGACGGTCTTGAGGACACGCAGCAGCTCAGCCAGACGCTCCTGAACCACCTGCTGAAGACTCTCGTCCACCTCTGGCAGAAAACAACAAGGCACAGGAAGAAGTAGGTCAGTGGAAGCATCATGGGAGAAACAAAAGATTAACTTAAAGCCCAGTGTCATGCACAGTTGTTCATGGCGCGTTTTCATCAGCGCCACGCCAGTGCGCGAGCAAGAGTCACGCTCATTCTTGGAATTCTTTTGGTCTTTGCAACAAAAAAAGTCACTTGGCACCCGCTAATCTCTCCCCAGTACTCACAATAGACGTGGAAGTTGTTCCTCTGCTGCTTCAAAATGCATTTTATTGGCTTTTCCTGATGAAGAACAAAAAGCATCGCAGGGTTTACAGTGTCAGAGACCCTGCAAAAAACATTCATACGCAATAGAAAACTCTAAGTAAGTAAAAGTAAAGTAAAAGTAAAAGTTAAAATGTAAATGTATATGCAAATTTGGGAAATATCAATATGTGTACATACAGTGGTGTGAAAAACTATTTGCCCCCTTCCTGACTTTTTATTCTTTTGCATGTTTGTCACACAAAATGTTTCTGATCATCAAACACATTTTAATATTAGTCAAAGATAACACCAGCAAACACAAAATGCAGTTTTTAAATGAATGTTTTTATTATTTAGGGAGAAAAAAATTCCAAACCCACATAGCCCTGTGTGAAAAAGTAAGTGCCCCTGCACCTAATAACAGGTTGGGCACCCTTAGCAGCAATAACTGCAATCAAACGTTTGCCATAACTTGCAACAAGTCTTTTACACGCTCTGGAGGAATTTTGGCCCACTCATCTTTGCAGAATTGTTGTCATTCAGCTTTATTTGAGGCTTTTCTAGCATGAAGCGCCTTCTTAAGGTCATGCCACAGCATCT
>QODF01000251.1:298541-317434 GCA_024372805.1 Oostethus manadensis
GGTTCTGGTTGTTGCGGAAATCTTGATTATTACGGTTGTTTATAATATGGTTGAAATATGTTTGTGAGGTTCCTCTGCACCCTTTCTTATATCCCCCACCCGTCCCCTTTTCAGGTCAGGTACGGCATGGAAATGTGGCGCAACAAAATTCATAATAAACGCAGTCAAATGTCAAGGGAGACTCATTTGGATTATGAAATCTCCCTTGGCAAAGAAATTTTGCTCAGCATTTAAAGGCAGCTTGACTCCCATTCAGCTGTTATGATGCTGGACAAGACACACACAAAAAATAAAAATAAATAAATAAATAAAATAAATAAATACAAAGAAAACGCAAATGAGAGTGGTTTGCACCGTACGTCATCCTGGGCATGTGAACATTAAAATGTTCATTTGCATAAGGGACATGACACTCCCCTCTGTCCCTAAACACGCCCAGGGAGATCAGTCACGCCATTGTTATCTTTTTTTTACATACCTGATTGCCGACGTCATGTGACGTCATCCGCTGCGTGACAGAAACTTCGCAGACTTCAACCACTTGACAAAACAATGACTGCCTTCTACCAGTATGTGGACTGTAACACTGGAGTAACAGATCTATAGAACTGATGTACGCGAACATCAGTGATGCACACAGTGCTCCCCCTGCCTGCACTGGGGAAGGCAGACCACAACCTGGTCCTGCTGAAACCTCATGACACAACAAAAGCGAGGAAATTACCAATAACGCCACGCTGGTTCAAGAAAAGGTCACCTGAGGCTGAGCAGGCTCCGACTTTAAGACCCGCGGTAGATTCCGCACAGTGACAATATGGATTCGCCTGCACCACGAATCAACTTCTGCATGGAAAATGTCACTGTCCTGCTCAACTGAAAGACTAAAAACACCATTCCTCCCCCACGCCATGCAGCTTTTCAACGCAACCGACCAACAGCAATAAGAACACACACAGGACTGGATGCTTTTTCATAATTATGTATTATTGTGATACATATTTGAAGCGTTATGTTTTGTATTTATTCTTATTTTTCTTAATTTCTTATCTCTCCTGCCTCGCCTTGGTTGTTTTATGTTGATTAAGTGTTTAAGTTTCTTAGGACATTTTTGCAGCGCTGCTAGTATCTATGTGGATGTTGTTGTGCCTGTAAGTACTGTACAACATGTGATACTGGATAACATGTGACATCAAAGACCTCCTGAACATGAAGAAGAGGAGTATAAAACTATGTGACACACAAGCACTGAAGTGGGTACAGAAGGAACTAAGAGTCGAGCTAAGGGCAGCAAAGGAGCAGTACAGAAGGAAAATAGAACAGATGATGCACAGCAACAACATGAAGGAGGTGTGGCAGGCCATGAAGACCATCAATGGCTGAAACTCAAAGAGAGGTGCCCACATTTAGGGGGATCTAGGAAGGGCAAACCAGTTAAACCAGTTTAAAATGTTTGGCCAGCCCATCCCACACACAGACGCCCCTACACACACAAGTCACTAGCACCAAAGGAGAAACGTCTCCTCAACCTCCCATTCTCACACAACCCACAATAAAAGGCAGATCAAGTAAGTGCGGAGCTAAGGAAGCTGTGCTCCAGCAAAGCAGCAAGTCGGAACGGAGTGTCACCTCGACTTCTGAAAGCCTATGCGTTAGATCTGGGAGACCCTCTACAGTGGGCTTACAGCTTCAACCTGAGCTTGGGGTTGGAAAGGGTTCCGCAGCTGTGGAAGACTTTGTGCATCGTTACGGTCCCAAAGAGACCACATCCGAAAGAGCTGAATGACTTCAAGCTGGTAGCCCTGACATCGCATGTGATGAAGACCATGGAACGGCTGCTGCCTGAGACCACTACGTACTCAACCCTCTGCAGTCTACCTACTGGGAGAAAGTTAAAGTTGAGGACGCCAACATCTTCTTGCTCCACCGATCACTTGCTTAACCGGACAGAGGCAGTGATGCAGTGAGCATTACATTTTTGCATTTCTCCAGCACTTTACAAAAACCAAGGAGGCAAATCACCCGCACCTCAACACCACCAAGACCAGGAAAAATGATGGTGGACTTTGAGAAACAGGACTCACCTAGAGCCCGTTCTAATTAAAGGTGACCGCGAGGAGATGGTTCACACCTATAAATCCCTGGGAGTGAATCTGGATGATAAACTGGACTTGACTGCCAACATGGATGCTTTGTGCAGGAAAGAGGCAGAGTCGTCCATGCTTCGTTAGAAGGTCCGCGTCCTTCAACATATGCAAGAAGCTGCTACAGACCTTCTAACAGACCGTGGTAGCTAGTGCCCTCCTGTAGTAGTGTGCTGGGGGATGAGCTTCAAGGAAGAGGACACCACACGCCTAGACAAACTGGTGAGGAAGATAGGCTCTGTCACTGACACTGATCTGGACAGCCTGACATCTGTGGCACAGCAAAGGTCACTAAGGAGGATCCATTCAATCATGAACAAGCAGCCTCACCCAATGTACAGCATCATCTCCGGACAGAAAAGCAGTTTCAATGGCAGATTACTATCGCTGTCCTGCTCCTTCGAAAGACTGAGCAGATCGAAAGACTGAGCACTAAAAACACACACTGGACTGGACTTATTAAAATATTATGAGTTATTGCAGTACTAATTTGAAGTGTTCTGTATGTATTTATTTATTTTTGTTGTTTATTCTTAACAGTATTATATTTTCTTATTTTTCTTATCTCTTCTGTTTTTCTCATTGGGCCTGCAGAAAAAAATAAATCCAAGGTCAAATTATAAGAATGCAAATTCAACCTAAATTATGACACCATCTTCCAGGCAAGCTAACGTACCAAAGCCTTAGTGTGTTATGGATGAACTATACAGAACAATGATGTCCAAACTTTTTCCAGCGAGGGCCACATACTGAAAAATGACAGGGTGCAACTTTTTGTAATGCATTTTGTTTTGACATTTTGTAAGGCAACACATGTACACATGCTAAGAAGTTATCTATATTTTTACTGTATTCCGTTGTTATAACTTAAGAACATATAACTGATTTATATATATATATTGGCTGCACGGTGGATGAGTGGGTAGTACGTTGGCCTCACAGTCAGGAGGTTCAGGGTTCGAATCTCCGCTGGGCATCTCTGTGTGGAGTTTGCATGTTCTCCCCGTGCAAGTGTGGGTTTCTCTGGTTTCCTCCCACATTCCTAAAACATGCATGTTAGCTTCATTGGCCACTCTAAATTGTCCATTGGTGTGAATGTTTGTTTGTCTATATGTGCCCTGTGATTGACTGGTGACCAGTCCAGGGTGTACCCCGCCTCCCGCCCAAAGCCAGCTGGGATAGGCTCCAGCATACCCGCGACCCAAATGAGGATAAGCGGCATAGAAAATGAATGAATGAGTGATTCATATATTATAACCCCAAACACATTTTCCAAATATTACAATTTTATTTTTCTTGTCATATTATGACTTCTTATATTTCAACTTAATTCTGGTAAAATTAGTTTATTCCAATATAATTGCAACTTTTTTTTTCATTAGAATACTTTTTTTTGCCAGTATCTTGACTTTATCGTCATAAAACTTTTCCAATTGTTTTTTTATTTCAATTTCCTTTGTGTAAATTTGTCCCCATAATATTATGACTTTAGTCCATGATACTTTCACTTTATTCCCATAAAATTATAACTTTAATATAACTAGTATGTACAATTTTCACTTTTAAACCTAATTTTTCAAAAACTGTTTTTTTGTTGTTTTTCCTTTTACAAAGAAACATTTTTAAATTACATTTGTACATTAATCTGTTCTGTACTATTTCAACTTTATGCTATTATGTAATGTTATGACTTTATTCCCATAATATTTTGCCCTCATTCTCATAGTATTACTCATGTAACTCATTACAAAATGCCCCGTTGTGGTATGTAAGCGCCGCGTTACAACAGATAAGCGTCATGACATCCATCTGTTTTTTTTTTTTTTCTGTTCCGCCTTGTCACATTCTCCCCCCCCTTCAGACCTGCACACGGAAGGAAGCGCTTCCTTCTTCGTGCTCCACGTGGGTGACGTAAGCTCATTGAGGCAGAGAAAAAATCCTTCATTATTTTTTGTAATCGAAGTACTCGAAATATTCCACGAATCGTTGCACCCCTACATAGGTGTGCCGTTTTAATCTCATAGCGCATAACTGTGGTGCATTCGAGGACCGCCTAAAAAAAGTGGGAAATCTTAATGCTTGCTGAAAAACAGATGAAAGCAAGCATCGCTCATTTCAATTAGCAGCAAGTGCAGTTGTGGGGCCCCCCTCCATTTCAAAGTACTCACAGGCAGCTCCGTCTTGTTTGTGACTTTTAAAAAATGACAGTAAGAAGCAACAGAAGAAAGTTCATTTGTAATTCGAAGCATATTTGTTGTGCTTTTGATAGTTTTCACTCCCATAGCATCAATTCAAATGCAAATACCTCATGATCAATTATGCAAAATTGATGATGCCATCATTAAGTCTCTTCCCAACCCACCACTTCTACATATAGACTGCCGTTCGGTGGGAAAGACTTCCATCTTGAATCGTAGAGGCCGACGAAACACCTTTCCTGCTTCTTCGGCACCAGCGCAGAAGGCGTGCATCTCCATTGTCGCTCTGAGATAGATGATTTATGTGGCTTTGTGCTCCCATGCCAGGCACTTCACGTCTCGGCAAGCACTGCTTTTGTCTGCAAGGTGACACGCCTCGCAAACGTGTCGCTGTTGCATTATGATGACTTCATTTGCGTTTTTGATGTATTTATGTTTCCTTATTACATCATTTTGGTGCAAAACCAACAACACAACAGCAACATTGATTGAAGCAGCATCTACATCAGAACCTTTGGGTCAAGGTCGCTTCAGGTCAAGCATCCTGTTGCACTATGGGGGGTAACACAAACTCCCCACAAGAAATGGAAAGAGTAACAATCTGTTTGAGCGTCAAACTGTCACCACCAAACAAACTAGCCTGCCCTAAAACTTGTTTAAGTAGCAGTTTAACATTCTCACAAAGGGCAAAACCAGATCACATTAACAAAAATAAAACACTCAAGCGGCTCGCAGAAGTGTAAACAGTAAGTAAAACAAAACAGTCGTTACCCTTGACATTGGTAATAGCTTGCTGCTTGCGTAACGTGAATCTGCGCCTTCTGTTGGAATAAAGTTTTTATACATTTGGAGCTACTCCAAATAATACGAGGTGCTACATCAGTTGCTTATAATCAAAGGTTCTGAGAAAAAGTGGAAAGGTTGAATGTTAAGATCCACAAATATAATAAAGTGGACTTCCCTAATAAGTCTGGACTTCCCTACTGAGACTGCTGCCCCCGCGACCCGGACCCGGATAAGCGGAATAAAACGGGGAAATAATAAAGTGTACACTACCGGTCAAACGTTTTAGAACTCTCCAATTTTTCCAGTTATTTAGTGAAATTTAAGTCCGTTCAAGTCCGGTGAAAATCTTGAAATGGTGACGTGCCAGTTTTTTTTTTTTTAAAGTGAAGGTTACCCAAAACTAAAAAAAAAAAAGTATATTTCATAATCATACAAACAGGGCTGTTTCAGGGACAACAAAATAGGTCAAGAATTCAAAGCTGTTCTGCAGAAATGGAGGTGGCTCAAGCCTCGGCAGTTGCAGGTGCGGCTAATTCCAAGTTCTGGGTTACCTTCTACCTCTTCTGTCTGCATAAAAGCAGTGTTTGGAACACACTGAGGTACTATACCCTCGTAAGCATCCGTTGAGCAGTATTGAACTGGAGAAAGTCATTTGTTGCTACAAAAATGGCTAGAAAAAAAGGGAATTAAAGATGGGAGAGAGACAAAACCATTTTAATACTTAATATTGTAGTTTTCCCCCCAGAGAAATTGGAGTGTTCTAAATGTCAAAATTAAAAGGCAATACATGTGGAAATACTAAGATCAATAATACAAAAATATACAAATTTAGTCATATTGTAATTCCATTTAGTCCTTGCTTTTTCCATTTTGCTAATTATTTTTCTGAATTGTCTTTATTTTTTCCATTTTGGCATTGATTTTCCTGTTTTGTCTTTGTCTTTTCCATTTGCTTTTTGTCATTGCATTTACTGGATGGCTCCAGATAGCTGGTAAAAGCAATGACAACACTATGATCCTTTCTACCAGGGTGTCTAGTTCAAACCTGATCACACCATTCCTGCTTGCAGTGATTATGTAGTAGCTATGTTTAAGTAGCTCGTTCCAAAAGATCTGACCCATACAAAAACAGTGGCAATTTTCCTATAGAAAATAATATAAATCCAAATAATCTGTTCCAACACACAAAAATATGAACAATGCTATGTTAGCATTAGTGTCAGTGTAGTGTTACCTCAGTTTACATTCGTTTGTTCCAAAGGTTTAGACAAAAACCAAAATGTACAAACACTGAGGCAATTTTATACATAGGGAATTATGTCAATCCAATTAATCCCTTCCAGTCACCCAAAATATGATAAACAATTAATTATAAATATAAATAACAGTTTAATATTCAGAAAACAATGTGAAATACCAGCAATTAGAAATGACGAAAGGATGAAACTTACTGTCCATGCACACTTACTGTACATCCCGGTGATTTTGAATTTAAAGACTTTTCTCACCGTCTTGATCAAATCGCTGACACTCTTTGACCCCATGACAGGTTATTTAGCAACAACAATACAAAATTAGGGATGCAACTAACAATTACGGTTTTCTTCGATTTCATATTCGAAAGATAAACCAATGCGAACGGATGTCCGGCTTGATGTGTGAACGATTGGGTAGCAGCCTCCTGTATGGATTTTTTGATTCACTGATTGTGGAAACATGCACAGGGTATCATGAAACTAACTTCACCATGGTACCCCACCAACATGTCTGCGTGTTGGTGTTCTTCTTCCACCCAGGCGGTGGGAGTCGAGTGGCAACCGGCTTTGAGGCACATCTACCGAACCTATCATGTTGGAATGTGGCCCAGGGTTACGGCAACCGGATCGGCCCGATCTCGTGATAACCCATCTTATCCGATCTTCGAAATACAGCGGCTCAGCAGCAAATCCTGATTCTGAAGATCAGGATCAAATGATTCTGTTTTTAAAATACATAATTTTGGAATCATACAGTTACCTGTGTATCTAGACTCAAATCAAATAGATGTACATTCCCACTAGTGTGGCCCGGGGACCATTTACGGTCCACTGCTGTTTTTTTTTTTTTTTTTGGCAATTAAACTGCAAAAAAATATTTTTTTTTTTTTGGGGGGGGGGGGATTTGATTGGGTAAAAGTATTTCACTAATAAAATCAAAAAACTGTGAGAATGAAAACTTCAGACAAAAAAAATGCGTAAGAAAGGAAAAACGAGCACAAAACTAATAAAAGGAGAAAACATTCTTACTAGTAAAACACGTTGTCACTAATAACACAAACCGGGCTGTTTTTTAATCTTTAAATATAAAACATATCTACACGTGTTTGTTGAAAAAATGTAAAAGTGGCCCCCACATCCTTAGTGTGGCCCTCGGTGGAAATTGGACATGTCACCCTAGGAAGACCCAAATCAACACGAGCCAAAAACATTTAGCGGCTTTGTCTAAAGTTAAAGCTGAGGTGTGTAAACTAAAGCAGGAGCCTATTACAACGTTTTAACACCAAGTAAGTTGCATCTCCTGTGAGATAAACAAAGATAGATGCAACTGTTACTCCACATGTCCCGCATTGTCTAATACAAAACTATTATACAGCGCTCATTCATTTACTATACCGCTTAAACTCGTTAGGGTCGCGGGAATGCTGGAGCCTATCCCAGCTGATTTAGGCGGGAGGCGGGGTACACCCTGAAATGGTCGCCAGTCAATCGCAGGGCAGACAAACAAACATTCACACTCACATTCATACCAATGGACAACTAAGAGTTGTCAATTAACCTAACATGCATGTGTTTGGAATGTGGGAGGAAACCGGAGTACCCGGAGAAAACCCAAACACGCACGCATGGGGAGAACATGCAAACTCCACACAGAGATTCGAACCCGGAACCTCCTGACTGTGAGGCCAACGTGCTATCCACTCACTCACCGTGCGGCCTATTATACAGCGTTTTTAAGTTAAATAAAGATATATGCAACTGGTAAGTCCCATGTCCATCATTAATACACAGCATCCAACTTCACTTCATACTTCCATGCAGGATTTAAAAAAACACAAAAATAGGTCCCCTTTCACGGATGACTGAAAAATATTAACTATATGAAAAAATATTGACATTTGTGAACGTGAACTCAGAGGATATTTATATTTTAAATGAAAAAAAACAATCAAATGCCAAAATAGTTGTTGATTAATTGCGTGATTGATTAATCATTGAGTCATCAATTTCTTGTCGCAGCACTATATAAAAAGCACAGATGATGAGGCAGCAACGCGTAGTGTGCTTTGATGGGGCGCGCCGTTTCACAGAATGATACAGTGCAGGACTAATGGACTGGTTTGTTCGAAACCATGGCAAAATTTTGCAAAAATGTTCAACAAAAAGCGGTTAAGGTTTGACTGTGCTCGCCTTCTACCCAACACAAAATTCTTTCCATTCTTTACCTTCACTTACGTTGAATTGGTTTTACCATGTGCAAATATCAAAAGTGGTGCGCGCGTCTTACACTTACACCTTTCACCGTACGCACAAGACACTTTCTGTGCACGGCAATTAAAAAAATCACTTATCTATGATGAACTGCACAATCAGACAATAACAAACAAGCTCATCCTTTATCCTTACAGACAACAATTGCACCCCTCTTGGCAGCGAGAGGGTGTTTTTTTGGTTTTTTTACGGGAAATAGAAGTAATAGGATGATGTCAGCTAAGCACCGCTGTCAGTCACCAGACGACAGGTGAGTTCACGTCTACCTTTCCGCGAAGAAGCCCAAGAGAGTCATCTGGTTTTCATCAAGAGACAGGCTGAATTTATAGGATCACTGAAAGAATCACAGGGGCCGTGGGGGCTGGGTGTCTGTACCTCACGCATTCCCACCGCAACCACCGCTGCCAGCACTCCTTGCAGCTGGAGGAGGAACCTTCAGACCACATCCTGCTGTCCAGAAAAAGTCAAGACCCTCGTCTCTCCCTCAAAATATTACAGAACAAAGCTAGTAGGAGAGCAGGAGGCTCACCTGCTCCATCGTAAGATCCCCAACCAACCCCACACCCATGCCCATGCCCTGGAGAGCTGCACTTACAAACGCAGACAATGGACCTCATTAAAACGCCCGCCTTTTCTTCTCCTTTCAACCTCCTTGCTTGCACTCTTCTGGCTCGCTTCTGCTTGAAGATGTTTAGAATTAAAAAAATCGTGAGCGTGCGTGTTTCCTCGTTTTGTATAATATGAAAGCATGAACCCTCCATTTAACGCATAAGTACTGTAGGGGCGCGCTTTGGTCCAATTTGTTAGATTAGTCTTTCTTTGTTTAGTCTAATTTGTTTAGAAATTACTCTTTATTAATTAAAGACTAATTTGTCTCGCGATGTACAAAACCAAGCAAAATATTCATTCATCCATTTATTTTCTATTCCGTCACTTGTCCCCACCGGGGTCGTGGGGGTATGCTGGAGCCTATCCCAGCTGACTATGGGTGAGAGGCGGGGTACACTCTGGACTGGTCACCAGCCAATTACAGGGCACATATAGACAAACAATCATTTACACTCATACCTGTGGGCTATTTAGAACAAAGCAAAAGTATCCAATGAAAATTCAACCAAACACACAGAACTGAAAGGGGCAAGCCATCGGTGCATCGGACTTTTCTATTGCGTCTGGATGCTTTTTGTGGCTCCGTAGTTGGCTTGGATCATTACCGACTCTTCCCATGACAGCCCTAATGTCCTAAAAGAACACCTAACAAAAGATGATGTTTACAAACTGGAAAAAAGAATTAACCATAAGGTCCAATTCTATGTGACAGCTCTCACTGACGGTCGCCATTGTCCAGCGCGGGAGGCTCAGTGTGCTCGCAGCAGCGTGCAACAGCCCGGAGAGAAAAGCCGCTGAAAATCAGCCGTGAGTGGTTTTGTCACAACAATGACATCAAAAAGTGCCCTGAAAATTTGCGGCCTGATTGTGCGGGGTGGGGGTGGGGACAAGCTATTGTTTTGGTACAGATAACAGGCAAAGAAGAGCGGGGGGCCATGCATTGTCAATAGGAAGAGTCCTGCCACTCTTCAACCTCCTACTTCCACCCGCGTGTCCCAGACACCACCTTGTTTCCCCTTGTTGAGGTGACATGATGAGGCCCGCCTTCCAGCCACGCTTTAAACTTTGTCAGCTTTTGCAAAGATGATGACCACTCTTGCTGTTAAAAAAAAACATTCCCAGTACACCATTCCAGTACATTTTTGGCCAGTACGTAGAGGAAGTAGGATATAAGAGGTGTTGCAAGTGTGTCATACTTATGAAGCGGGTGATTCGTGACACCCACATGCTTTGGGCGTACTGGCTTTCTACGCCACCTATGGCTATCATGACCAGGAGAACTAGAGTATACAGCGGGAAGAGCCGGCCGCCGCGGCCAGGCGGGGCACATTAATGTCAGGTACGCTTTGTGAGCAGCCGTCGTGCATCCACGGATGTCGGGGGAACCAGACTGTTGGCCAAGAGGAGCCACCCGCCATGGCCAGGTAAGGTGCATTGCAGTCGAGTATGCAATGTGAGCAGCTGTGGAGGTCGGGAGAAGCAGAGTGAACAGCTGAAGCCGTTGCCCGCCGTGGGAGGAGCCGCTGCTGTGGCCGGCCAAGGTACACAATGTACTTCGGACACACGCAAGGGTCACGCACTCCTCCACTGCCTTGCCCTTGTGAATTGGCTGGGTTCAAGGTTTTCCTGCGTGCACGCAGAAAATGATTTGCTTCCCAATTTTCTTCCTATGGGTTTTGCATGCTGTCTGCGGGTTTGAAAATCTGTGCGTGTCTCTTGCAATTTTCCACATTTTTGCATGTAGATAGCACGTGGAAGCACGTACGTCGTGATGTAAGGCCCGCTTAAATGAGTCACTTACCGCTAAAAAGACTCAAACTCAGCCAGCTCCACAAAGTCCAGTTCCACTTGATGATGCTGATACTGTTTCTCAATAAATAAAGTTTCTCAATAAACATGCAAGATCCTCTTGCAAGAGGTTGCTAATATGTATTCCGTCTCCCCATATCCATCTCAGGTTCTACAACCAGGCGTACCCGGCTTCTAATGCAGCCATTACAAAGTGACAATGCCATCCACTGATCTGGCATGCACAAGGCAGCGTTTTAAGTGGTATTGTGCAGGCGGTTTTGTTTAATAAATGTAAAATGATGGCAAGTGGAGTTTATTGAACAACACAGACGATTTCAAATACAAAGGTTTAAAAATTGCACGATGGAACACCTGAAGGCCTTTTAATAAGGCTCTTGCCTTGGATGCCATAAACAACCTCAGGCTAATTGCTCAGCTCAAACATGTTTGCCTTCGACCAATCAAATCTAAGCCTTCAGATGGCCTGGCAAGAGGTTACAGCACCTACCCCTATTTCCCTCCCCTAACTGATAGTAACAACCGGCAATCAGCTAGCCTTGTCTGGACACGTGACATGCTCGACGTGAAACAAGCCACTGCAGCTATGGTGACACAATGCACCTTGGGAAACAGCTGCGGGGGGTTTCACAAGGCCTCCTCCATCCCACCATATCCCTCTTATTCTTCGCCGGAGGCTGACAGACGTACACTTCCTTAAGGATGCGTGTCTATGACTGTCATTCCAGCACAGTGATGCATGTTGACTTAGACCACCTGACAGATGATTCGTTTCGGATCATTTCCATAAGGAAACGTCAGCTAAAGTATGATTACCCGCGAGTCTAAGGGACACATTAAAAAAAAACAACAACAACATTTGCACTGCAAAGTTGATTTCAATCTTATCTGTGGCAGATGCAATTGTTTTGTCAGGGTTCTATTAGCAAACAAGACTTCCAACAACCCCATCACCAGCCAACCAGGGGCGACACTGCTGTCTTCTAAATGCCTTGTTGGAGTGACCCGCACAGACGGCAAACAGCAGGTCCTCTATAAACAGCTACCTGATTGGGGGCGGAAGTCACCATGGGAGGTTCTATCTTCAATGGTCCTCATGCTGCTGGTCTCTTGACACCATGCAGAATGTTTGCAGCGCATACCTCGGCTAGTTAACATCAAGACTCTACCGCAGGGGTGTCCAAACTTTTCTGCTGTATTTTTAATTCTCCAATTATTTCAGCTTTCTGATTATATAATCTTTGTACACTTTCTTTTTGTAATATGACTTTATTTCCTTAATAGTTTGACTCCTTAAACTTACAACAGTTTTTTTCCACCTCTGGAGTTATTTTGTTTCTAACAAATTCAGCTTTCTGTCTGTAAATGTTCATCTCGTAATTATTACTTTATTACATATATGTATTATATACAGTATTTTCCATTTTCCTTTCGCTTCTCCGGGTCTGGGGCCCGCGACAGGAGTTTCAGTAGGGAAGTCCAGGCTTCCCCGTCTCCGGCGACCTCTTCCAGCTCCACCGGGAGGACACCAAGGCGTTCCCGGGCCAGCTGTGAGACATAGTCCCTCCAGCGTGTCGTAGGTCTTCCCCGAAGCCTTCTCCCGGCTGGGCATGCCCGAAACACCTGACCAGAAAGGCGCTCGGGAGGCATCCGGACTAGATGACCGAGCCACCTCAACTGGCTCCTCTCGATGTGAAGGAGCATCGGCTCTACTCTGAGCTCCTCCCGGTTGGCCGAGCTCCTCAGCCTACCTCTTAGGGTAAGTCCAGCCACCCTACGGAGGAAACCCATTTCCGCCGCTTGTATCCGTGATCTTGTTCTTTCGGTCATGATCCATAACTCATGACCATAGGTGAGGGTGGGAACGTAGATTGATCGAGAGCTTTGCCTTCTGGCTCAGCTCTCTCTTCACCACTGTCGATCTCACGCTTCAACCTTCCCTCACTCGTGAACAAGACCCCGAGATACTTGAACTCCTCCACCTGAGGCAAGATCTCACTCCCAACCCGGAGGGTACAGTCCACCCGTTTCAGACTGAGAACCATGGCCTCGGAGTTGGAGGTGCTGAGTCTCATTCCAGAGGCTTCACACTCAGCTGCAAACCGCTCCAGTAAACACTGAAGGTCACAGCCTGATGAGGCCATAAGGACCAAATCGTCTGCAAATAGCAGAGACGAGATCCTAAGGTCCCCAAGCTGGACTCCCTTAATGCCTTGACTGCGCCTAAATTCTGTCCATGAAGATTATGAACAGAATGGTGATCCCCCTATAGTTGGAACACACACTCCGGTCACCCTTTTTAAAAATGCGGACCACCACCCCGGTCTGCCAGTTCAGAGGTACTGTTCCCGAACTTCCATGCAATGGTGTAGAGGCGTGTCAACCAACACAGTCCCCCAACATCCATATATAGATATAGTCGGACTCACCTCAACCCACAGTTTGGGCTCTGGAACCAAATTCCTTGAAAGGGGCTGGACCTTGTTCTTCTCTGGAGTTGCTACATGGGAAAGGTGGCGAACTGGTGTGGGCTTATTATTAGCCCCCCGTCTTGGTGCCTCTGTGCTGGAGTCATTCCCAGTGAACGAGAGGGTTATTTCCCTACGCCTTAGGGCTGGGGAAAGGGTCCTGACTGTTGATTGTGCGTACCTGCCAAACGGAAGCTCAGAGTACCCAGCCTTCTTGGAGTCTAACATAGGGGTGCTGGAGAGCACTCCAGCTGATGACTCCATAGTTCTACTGGGAGACTTCAACGCCCATGTGGACAATGACAGTGTGACTTGGAGTGGCGTGGTTGGGAGGAACGGCCTCCCTGACCTGAACCCGTGCGGTGTGTTGTTGCTGAACTTCTGTGCGAATTACAGTTTGTCCATAATAAACACCATGTTCGAACCAAAGGATGTCCATAAGTGCACTTGGCACCAGGACACCCTAGGTCGCAGGTCTATGATCGACTTTGTGGTCGTATCATCAGACCTGCGTCCGTATGTTCTGGACACGCGGGTGAAGAGAGGGGCTGAGCTGTCAACTGACCACCACCTGGTGATGAGTTGGATTAGATGGCGGGGAAGGATGCCGGACAGACCTGGCAGACCCAAACGCGTAGTGAGGGTGTGCTGGGAACGTCTGGCAGAATCTCCCGTTCGTCGAGTCTTCAACTCTCATCTCCGGCAGAGCTTCGCCTGCATTTCGAGGGAGGACCGGGATATTGAGTCCGAATGGGCCGTATTCCGTGCCTCTATTGCTGAGGCAGCCAGTTGTGGTTGCGGCCGCAAGGTGGTCGGTGCCAGTCGTGGTGGCAAGCCCCGAACCCGATGGTGGACACCGGGGGTTAGGGCTGCCGTCAAGCTGAAAAAGGAGTCCTATCGAGCATGGATGGCTTGCGGGACTCCCGAAGCAGCTGACAGGTACCGGCAGGCCAAGCGGCACGCGGCTTCGGCGGTGGTCGAGGCAAAAACTCGGGTGTGGGAGGAGTTCGGTGAGGCTATGGAGCACGACTTTCGGTCGGCCTCGAAGAGGTTCTGGCAAACCGTCCGACACCTCAGCAAGGGGAAGAAGCCCCCAGTTCAAACTGTTTACAGTGCGGACGGGGGCTTGCTGACCTCAACTGTGGATATAGTTAGTCGGTGGAAGGAATACTTTGAGGTCCTTCTCATATATACAGTATATTTTGCATTTATTGTGATGGCATAACCATTTCCACAACCTAATTTTCCAACTTTGTTGTATATTATTAAGACTTTCAAAATATAACGTCTTTCTTTAATCTTTCCACTATATTCTACTAAAATTACGTTATTTTTCCTCATAACATTACAACGTTATTCTTGTTAAAATTACGACCTTTTCTCATTAAATGGCACCTTTTGCTGTTAATATTTTGACTTTACTATTGTAAAATTACTGCTGATTTTTTTTTTTTTGCTCTGTTCCTTTGTTTTTTCAAATTTGTTAACTATTTTTTTTTAGAATGTGCCACAATCCAACAAAAAAAAAGAGATGCAGGACGCATCCCTCCATAGTGCAGCACCAGGAAGTGCGGCATGCATGTATGAATGTTCACCTGACTGGAAAGTATGGCAGCAGTGAGACTGTGTCCTGGAGATTACTTTTTTGTAATAACAACAACAGCCTAATGCACAAAGCTGCTTTTTATAAGCATGGGACCAATCCCGAGCTGTAAATTTCAGCAGATCCACCCCAAGCGGCCAGCAGTGATGTCATCGCTGCTGCCCCCCTTCCCCCACGCTTTCCTCACTGTTGGCCAATCCGCGACCAATCTCCTACACAAACATCCCCAGCCCATAACCGTAAATCCCAGCCTAGGAAACACAGCGCGACCACAAGCTGGCACTAAAACATGCTTCAGCATCACAGGGTGAAAAGGGGTGGGTTACAGCTACCCCCCACCCAACCGACAAATCAGTCTTTTCTTTTCTCCTGCAAGTAGACACCCATTAATCTATTATGTCATTAGGCCTGCTCTCGCGATTGAAGGCGCCACCCGCAAGCGTCCACTTGAGATGGCACGCTTGTGCGGGCATTCATGGCTGTCGCAGCCGCCACCGCTCGGCTGAAGGCACAAGGACCTCCTTTTTTCCGCTGTGGTATCGTGCAATACCAACACAGCAGTCCTTTTACATACAGCAACAATAACATCCACCTTGGCCCATGGTGGATGTTATTGACCACATCCCAGATGTTTTCCTGTGCTGCTGTTATGTATGACAGGCACAAGCGTGGAATCAGTGGATAAAGACAACTTGGCAACTTTCCAGAGGCAGAGCAGTAACAGAGGCGACATGAAAGAGGTGGCAGAAAGACGGGTCCGTTTCACACTCGAGATTCATTTCTGACGGTGAATTTTTGCTCCGTTGGACAAGTATTTAACATATCAGACCAGTATTCCGGGATGCTGTGTGAAAGCGCACGCAGTTACGGAAAGCCTTGGCCCTTTTATTTGGTGTCATTGTTGTGTATGACATACAAGCGGCGTAAACGAGTTTCCTCCGTAGGGTGGCTGGACTCACCCTAAGAGAGCTCAGCTTCCCGGACGCCTCCCTGGTGGGATGTTCCCGGCATGCCCAGCCGGGAGAAGGCCTCGGGGAAGACCTAGGACACGCTGGAGGGATTATGTCTCACAGCTGGCCTGGGAATGCCATGGTGTCCTCCCTGTGGAGCTGAAAGAGGTGGCCGGACACTAGGAAGTCTGGATTCCCTACTGAAACTGCTGCCCAGGCGGATAAGTGGAGGAAAATGGAATGGAATGGAATGTTCTGTATGCAAGCCACCAACAATGGAATTAGTAAGTCAAGTTGAACCTGAATCTTCAGATGGTAGCGGAAGGTCGCACCGGTGCAGGTGTCTAAACAAAAAGCGGAGAGCTGATTCAGTTATTCAGCGTTGGAAGCAATTGTCACTCCATTGGACAATTTGACACCTCAGGAAGCTGTGTGAAAGCACACACAGTTATCTGGGCGAAAGAGAAAGAAGAAAATAAATGTTGAAATTTCAGTAACGTCTTACTTTCCAGGATCTTTGTGTGGAAGGCATGTGGACCACCATGCCAACGTCCAAACATATCTTAACGCTTACAAGGCTTTCTGCAACACCGTCTGGCATTGTGTAACGCAACAATGCGGCTCGCCCGGAAAAAGCCACAATCTTATCAGAGTGTCGCGATGACACGGATGCGCAGACGGTCTTCACGGCGGGACAAGGACGAGTGAAGCGCAGATTGCTTTTCTTGTAACGTGCTCAAACAAATGGTATTAACTTTCAAACTGGCCGCACGGTGGATGAGTGGTTAGCACATTGGCCACACAGTCAGGAGATCTGGAAGACCTGGGTTCCAATCTCGGTTGGGCATCTCTGTGTGGAGTTTGCATGTTCTCCCCGTGCGTGTGTGGGTTTTCTCCGGGTACTCCGCTTTCCTCCCACATTCCAAAAACATGCATGTTAGGTTAATTGGCCGCTCTAAATTGTCCATCGGTATGAATGTGAGTGTGAATCTTTATTTGTCTATATGTGCCCTGCGATTGACTGGCGACCAGTCCAGGGTGTACCTCGCCTCTCGCCCAAAGCCAGCTGGGATAGGCTCCAGCATCCCCGGGACCCTAATGAGGATAAGCGGTATAGAAAAAGAATGAATGAACTTTCAAACCGGTTAAAAAAAATACATTCACAGTCAACATGGTGCTGTGATGTCATAGGACGGTTAAGCAAAGAAAGCACAGTTTTACAAGGGGGTTCAAGAACCCCTGAAAGCATCTTTCCGTAAAAGCGCTGCTGGTGTTTTCAGCTGGCCGACGGGCAAACTGAGGATGTACAGTAAGATGGTAAAACGCCAACACTTTTGAAACTGAGAAAAAAAATAACAAAGAAATCCAGTGTCCCTCACACTTGATGTTTTGTAAGGAAATCCCTTTAAGTTGGAGGATTTATGAATGAAAAGCTTCCATCAGCCATCATTTTATTCGGGGGAGGGGCTTTCCACGTCAGTCTGGCTCACACCTACCACTCATCTATTGAAGGTGCTGCGGCCACAAGTGAACATTTGTTCTAAAGGAATGCCGAGTATGCGGCAGGGTGGGGGGATGGGAGTGGGCCCGTGGCTCGGGCTGTGTGTTTTTTATCCCCCCCCCCCCCCTTCCCCTCCACAACCCGATTAAAACCCTTAACTGAGCGAGCTGTCCCCTCCACGACGGAGCGCTAAATATGACCACTGAAAGACGCTAATAATGTTAACTGTGTGTTAACACCTGCAGACAACACTGTTGTCTGTTTGATGGAATGACAATAAAGTTCAATTTGAAGCCCTTGATGATAATTGATGCGTGCCGACACTTGCCACATTTAACCCGCCTGAAGTATGAGCTCTAAGCCATAATGAGGGGGCAGAGGAGATGAGAGGGCAAGGCTCGGAGATTAAAAAAAAGAACATGTGCAGCAGACAAAGGGTCATCTGGGGACGGGGTCGGGGGTTGCCCATTCAGCCACGAGGGTCTCGCCTACTTGTCCTCACCCGCGAGACGATCGTAGGGCGGCCCTTCATGCCAGCGGCATGACTTCAGACCACTTAGGGGAGTCGATCTGGCGTGGGTTAGCCCTGCAGGCGCTAAGATGAACCCTGAATACCAACCTGCCAGGCGCGACGTTACGGCTGCCTTTATTCAGAGTAGTGCTTGTACAGATGGATGGACCCCATAAAAAATGAAAATGAAAAATGAAATCCACAATGGCCGTTACATCAACTGCAGTGGATCTCTGCAAATGTGCGATCCTGCATTTTTGGGTAAAAAAAAAAAAAAAACTCGCTATATAGGGTGTTTTTCCAGCAGAAAACATTTTATTCTCAATGGGTAATGTTTTATATTTATAAAATATGGGTGATAGTATAGACAAAATGTACAGCATACATGTACCGCTTTTTTCTGTCTTTTTGCTCTTGAACATTTGTGTCCTATAATTACTTCAGCTTGGTGAGTGCGTGCACTGTCCGTTCGTTTCACCATAATACAGGGTTTGCAAGGAGCATTTAGCTCCCTTAACTGCCCTGCAACAGTAGCTATACCCTAACCTGCAAAACATGTACTACATAACACACTGTAAATGAATTGATTGGCTGCGTAAGTAAATACACACCAAAGGAATCTCATCGTTGGCAGGACAGTGTCCGTCACTGTGTTGTTACCGTTTGATGTCGCCTGTCACTCATGGAGTTGCATTGCATAATGGTACAGAATAATTTGTTACGTGTTTACAGTTCAGGTTGGTCATACAGTGGCGTGAAAAACTATTTGCCCCCTTCCTGACCGCATGCA
>QODF01000251.1:325669-370198 GCA_024372805.1 Oostethus manadensis
TGTGCCCTGCGATTGGCTGGCGACCAGTCCAGGGTGTACCCCGCCTCCCGCCCAAAGTCAGCTGGGATAGGCTCCAGCATACCCGCGACCCTAATGAGGATAAGCGGCATAGAAAATGAATGAATAAATAAAAGCTCTTGACATTCCAATTAAATGTTAAATACTCTTGCGATATTAAACTTTGTTGCTTTTGACACAGTGCACTTGCATTATTATGACATATTATCATTACATTCATGAAAAAACGGTCTCAAAAAATGTTGACAACAATAAAGTAAACTGCAATATTTTGTGGAACAATAATCATCTGGCAAAATTTGTAACAGCCCTACTCCTCCCCCCCCTTACAGAAGGCCGTGTGACATTATCGACCAAATCACAGTGTGGCATATAAGAAGGACTAGAAGCCGAGAAGAAGAATGGATAATCACCAGGTGAGTGATCTACAAAAGGGGTCTATAATTAGTGTCATGTAAAAAAATCAGTTGTGGCTGTAGGCAACTTCCTGATTTTATTTTTATTTTTATCGACTCCAAAAAAAACCCCAAAAATCTCAGTAGCCGCATTTGAAATATCACGAGTGAATTTCTCTACTTGTTCATAAATAACCATGTGGTAAAGGAGAGCTATGTTCTCCTTTCCACTTTCTCAAGCACGCTAAAACATGATTATACTGTAGTTAAAAAATATACTTGTGACATTTTTGGATGTACACTTTCAGAAATGACATCCTGCCTTTAGTCATTGCCTGGTACTCTTTTGCGCTTCAAGTCAGGAAAGGTGACAAATGTTCTTCGAGGGTTTATGGTCTAGCCTCCGCAGCAAGTCATTTACCGGTAATTGACTGTCAAACCCATTTTGGCCAATGAGAAGCTTGAAAAAGCAAGTTGGCACACTGACCCTTGGGCATTTGCTCAACATAGTGTTGGATTTAACAAGCATGAGTGTGTGTCTGGTGTTCAAAAACCATGTTTGTCACTAGCGAGAAAAGGTTCCAAGAAAAAGCCTTACGTTTTACCTCCTGAATGTAACACATCCCAAGAATGCTGGAATGTGACTTGAAGATATCTAAGAATCAAGCCTTCAGAAGAAGAACTTCTTGATGACTGACACAGCGGCCGAGGACAAAGAGGCTAAGAATGCCTGCGACTAAAGGGCCCCAGGCCTGAGTCCACACCGCATTTCCCAACTGCTGTGCCTTTAAGAAAGACTTTGCATATATTTCAGGCGGGGTGATCTATTCTTTGCACGCCTCTTGAACGACAGTTTAGAATGTTACCTTGAAGGCTAATGAAAGTTTAGTGATGGCCAAAGTTTGACCATAGACCGGACTATGTTTACTTCCTGCATATCGAGCATCCTCAGGACTCACCTGAACTCCGGAAAGCCTCCTTGAGGTGCAGCAGCACGTTGGCAAAGCATCGGACGTCATTCACCAGCTGCATCAAGTATTCCGGGTCCACTCCCGGCGCCTCCACGGGGCAAGATGACAGGCCCATGCTGCTCAGTAGGCCCCTGTCTTTGGACTGGCGCCGGCCCCCATCCCAGGTCTTGGTGGACCCGGTTGACAGTGATCCCTTGAGGAACTCGGAGTGGTGGCGGCCTGCGCCATGATCACGATGAGTGGGTCGTTGGCCACCTGCAGCACTGCTCTTCCGGAGCATCCCAGCAGGAGGGTGACAGTGGGGAGCTAGTGGACTCCACAGCCGTCTGGACCCTGGATGGCTTCCACTAGAGACACACAGAATAAAGATAATTATAATAATGATCATGTTTTCAACTCTAAATACTCCATGGGACCACTGGATGATTATATTTTAGACTGAGCTGTAATTCATCACGAGTGTAGAACAGAAGCAAACAAAACAAAACTGAAATTGACCGATAAAATATTCTTTCCTAACTCAAAAGGTCAAACAGCACAAATGACAACTTTATCAGCACAAACACTATTTTACTATCGTTAAGAGTTCCGGTGGGGTGGTGGCCAGCTTCACGCAGGCTGCACTTTTGGGAAAGCAGGGCTAATTAAAGTGTGGCACAGAAAGCCTCTCCTGTCAGAACATAAATAGTCGCAACGCAACAGCAAAATGTTACTTTCAGGGGCATATTTCCTGGTTTCCCACACTCATCCCCAGACGTGGTGTACTCTCTGGCCGCACAAACTTATAATCAATTCATTTTGCCTTCAAATCCATGGTGTGTTCTTTCTTTTTCTCAGCCCAAGCAGAGCACATTTGTAATAACACGCACTTTTCCAGGCAAGAACCCTAATTCAAAATGGAGTTAGTGAAGTTCGAATTGGTGCCTGTATAGGAAATACACACGTACAGTGGTGTGAAAAACTATTTGCCCCCTTCCTGACTTTTTCTTCTTTTGCATGTTTGTCACACAAAATGTTTCTGATCATCAAACACATTTTAATATTAATATTTAATATAGTTTTTAAATGAATGTTTTTATTATTTAGGGAGAAAAAAATCCAAACCCACATAGCCCTGTGTGAAAAAGTAATTGCCCCTGCACCTAATAACGGGTTGGGCACCCTTAGCAGCAATAACTGCAATCAAACGTTTGCCATAACTTGCAACAAGTCTTTTACACGCTCTGGAGGAATTTTGGCCCACTCATCTTTGCACAATTGTTGTCATTCAGCTTTATTTGAGGCTTTTCTAGCATGAAGCGCCTTCTTAAGGTCATGCCACAGCATCTCCATGGGATTCAGGTCAGGACTTTGACTAGGCCACTCCGAAGTCTTCATTTTGTTTTTCTTCAGCCATTCAGAGGTGGATTTGCTGGTGTGTTTTGGGTCATTGTCCTGCTGCAGCACCCAAGATGGCTTTAGCTTGAGTTGACCAACAGATGGCCGGACCTTCTCCTTCAGGATTTTTTGCTAGACAGTAGAATTCATGCTTCCATCTATCCCAGCAAGCCTTCCAGGTCCTGAAGCAGCAAAACAAGCCCAGACCATCACACTACCACCACCATATTTGACTGTTGCTATGAAATGCTGTGTTACTTTTACGCCAGATGGAACGGGACACGCACCTTCCAAAAAGTTCTACTTTTAAGTCCACAAGATCTTTTCCCAAAAGTCTTGGCAGTCATCATTTTGTGTTCAAATATGTTGACTAATAAAAGTCAGGGAGGGGGCAAATACTTTTTCACGCCACTGTACTGGACCATACTGTACGTTTATTGGCCATACTGCTGTAGCTCATACTGGATATTACGCTGTTACCTACACGCACAACTGGGGCCTTTTGAAGCCCGTTTATTAAATGAAGTGCAAGGATTTAGCTGGAAAAATAACACAGTCAACTCTTTAAAAGTGATTCGCCGGCAGGGATAAAAAGCAAAACAAACTCACTTTCTCGGCACTTAGATGACATGGCAACGAAGATACCCCCAAACACGACTTAGTATGAAGGAGGAGGGGAGCAAAGGTTGCGAAGTAGTCCGCCGAGATCGACCGTCCATTAGCTTCGCGGAGCCTGCCGGGGTAGCACAACTCTCAAACCACTCCACGTTTACTCGCCCGCGCGTCACGTGACGACTGGACTCCCTTTGATTGGCCCGATTCTCCTTGGAAGGCGTGGCTTGGGGGGGTGGTTTGTTTTTTTTCAACCTTAAGAAAGGAACGCGATGAGTCACGTGGTGAAACTTCACCAAAGGTTGCGACAAGTGGTTGAAATTGTTGTTTCTGCACAGGACTCCAAAAAGATGATGGAAAGCTGTACTTTGGTTTATTTTTTCAATATCGTTTTTTTTTTTTTTTTTTTAGAAACTCTTATTTTGCATATGAACATAAACTTTGACTTGTGCTCGGTGAAACATTAGGTCTGTCATAACAGAACTATGCGTTGCCAATGCTCCCATCTAGTGTGCAACGCGCACACTGCACTTGCAGCCTTGAAATTGAATGGCGTTGGTTTTCGCTTGATCACTCAATAACCACAACATGCAGTATCAGGATCAATATTTAATCCATGCCCTGTTCTGACTGAGCCTGTCAGAAGAGGTAAACTGCGTACGTATTTTTTAAAAAAAACAGGGGTTTGTGCTCAAAATTTGAGTTTTGTGCCATTTACAGGCAGGCATAGCCGAGGACAGCTATTCGGGGGCTTGTGTCAACGTCACAAAGGCGAAAGTGAGCGAGCACACGCGCAGGGCTCAATGAGGTGGCAGTAAAGGCTCAAAGGGGAATTGATGAGCGTTGTTATTGTTATTTCTTAGCGATTTATTCCCGTTGGTGCTGAACCGTCGTGTCTGTCAAAGGTGACAGAAGTTGCGTGGTAGTGAAGTAGAATCTACAGCCAAGGTTCCCAAAGGGGATTAACCATAGCCCCAGGGGTACGCCAAATGCGATGGGGGGTACTCCAATGGAAATGAAAAACAGTTAGCGCCAAACACTCACAATTACAAAGACACCTGAGAACCTCGCTGCGAGGAGAATGGAGCGGAAAGGAGACATTGCAAAAACAAATGAGTACCTTTTGATGATTATTTTGGGCATTAAGGGTGCTTCATCTTGAAGATTTTATTCATATTGGGGTTCCGATCCCCGCACGGCGCAAAACCTGTCACTGTCAGTAGGGATTCCCTTCAAAATGATGCTTTGGTTGCGCGTCTTACTGTGTTGCGGATACTGCTTCATCATGATTGTTAGACTTTCCCCGTCAATCTGCTTTTACATTAACATGCAGACTTAAATCATAGTCATCGTGCGCGAACAAAAAAGTGAAGCTCAAATTCAAGACATTTAAATGGATGGATTCCAACATCAGACTGTAGTAGTGTCCTATAATATCGGCAGAATGGGCCAATAAAAATTGAATTTACTGTTAAATGTTTGATCTCGCGGAAATTGACATAATGTGATTAGAATACTGCCATTGTGAGGAGAAGGAACATTTGTGTGGGTAAGTAATTCTCCCACGGACGGCTCGGTCTTGGTGGAATCTCATTACAAACAATAAACTGCCCTTTCCGAGGGCGAGGAATGGGTGTGCATGAGTTTAAATATTTGGGTGTTACTTTGGATTCTACTTTATCTTTTAATAAACACATAAAAAATATCTCAAAATTGTTAACTTTAATATTCGGAATTTTAGGCAAATTAGAACTTCATTACAAGAGAATGCTGCTAAAATGTTTCTTCATTCCATGATTTTTTCTCATATTGAATATTGTATCACCAACTGGTCATTAACTAGTTTGAAAACTATAAAATTAATTGAATCGCTTTTTAAAAAAGCTTTAAAAGTGTTTGATAGAAAATCTTTCCATTTTCATCATTGTCTTATTCTGCAGAAATACAATATTCTTAGTTTTGAGAATTTTAGAACATTTAAATTGGCGTGTTCCATTTATAGGCTTTTAAATGGACTGGCTGCACCACCTCTGGGTGAGTTCATTCAAATGGAATCCAGGATGAGTGGTAAGGCAACGAGAGGTGATTGCGTAATTCCTTTCAGACGCACAACCTTCAGCCAACACGTGTTGTCAGTCAAAGGTACGGAAATCTGAGATAATATTCCAGTTGTTATGAGAGACTCGACTACCTTTAGTTCATTTCAAATCAATCTCAAACAAAGGCTTAGGAGGAACCAGATCTGTGACCGTTCATTTTAAATTCCTTTGTTTCTATAGTGTATGTATTGTTGTACGTTCTTATCGTGTTTTATTTTACTGTGGTACTTGGTTTATTATTATTATTATTATTATTATTATTATTTTCTCTTCTTCACCTGCCAGGGACTACAGATGTAAAGTAGCCTTTGGCTAATTCTGGCATATTTACACATAAGTGTTCACTAATATGCATTGTCCCTTTAAATAAAAGTATTTAAAAAATAAAAAAAAAAGGAGCTCGGCCATCCGGGAGGAGCTCAGAGGAGAGCCGCTGCTCCTTCACATCGAGAGGAGCCAGTTGAGGTGGCTCGGGCATCTAGTCCGGATGCCTCCCGGGCGCCTCCCTGGTGAGGTGTTTCCGGCATGCCCAGCCGGGAGAGGCCTCGGGGAAGACCCAGGACACGCTGGAGGGACTATGTCTCACAGCCGGCCTGGAAACGCCTTGGTGTCCTCCCGGTCAAAACACTCCAGGGGTGAATGAGTTTTGCCATGAGTTCTTCGAGGCTCTGGATGTTACAGGACTATCTTGGCTGACACGTCTCTTCAACATCACATGGAAGTCAGGAACATCACTCTGGACTGATGGTACCCATTTTTAAAAAGGGTGACCGGAGGGTGTGTTCCAACTATAGGGGGATCACACTCCTCAGCCTCCCTGGGAAAGTCTTGGGGTGTTGGAGAGAAGGGTACGACCGTTAGTCTAACCTCGGTTACAGGAGCTGCAATGTGGTTTTCAATCCGGTAGCGGAACACTAGACCAGGTCTACACCCTTGCAAGGGTACTGGAGGGTATGTGGGAGTTTATCCAACCGGTCTACATGTGCTTTGTAGACTTGAAAAAGGCATTCGACCGTGTCCCTCGTGGTGTCCTGTGTGGGGTGCTCCGGGAGTACGGGATTGGTGTTGCGCTACTATTTCCCATTCGGAGGAGGAGCCTGGTTCGCAATGCCAGCAGTAGGTTGAGCTTTTGGCCTCCGCCAAGGCTGCCCTTTGTCACCGATTCCGTTCATAACCTTCATGGACAGAATTTCTTGGTGCAGTCAAGGAATTGAGGGAGTCCAGTTTGGTGGCCTTAGGATCTCACCACTGCTATTTGCAGAAAATGTGGTCATGATGGCCTCATCAGGCTGTGACCTTCAGCGTTTACTGGAGCGGTTTGTAGCTGACTGTGAAGCTTCTGGGATGAGACTCAACACCTCCAAGTCTGAGGCCATGGTTCTCAGTCAGAGACGTGTGGATTGTACCCTCCGTGTTGGGAGTGAGGTCTTACACCAGGTGAAAGAGTTCAAGTATCTCAGGGTCTTGTTCACGAGTGAAGAAAAGTTGGAGCGTGAGATCGACAGACGGATCGGTGCAGCATTTGCAGTGATGCGGTCGCTGTACGCTGGAAGGCAAAGCTCTCTATAGATCTATGTTCCCACCCTCATCTATGGTCATGAGACGATTAGTGGGCCTGATGTGGCCCGCGGGCCACAGTTTGCACAACACCTGGTCTAGAAGATTCTAAAGAACTAACACAATTGTAATTGTGGATGAGTCCCATCAGCATAGAGGACATAAAGTGTCTACATAATTCATAAAAAGGCCCCATGTACTTGGTTAATCAGTGTATTTATTTTTCATATACAAAAAATGTATTCTCCTCTAGTCTATATTTGTACACATTAAAATGTTCGGCATCCCCAACACCTTCACCAAACACGCAGGTCCTCACATAAACAGGGCACAGTTCAATCACAACAGGAGAAATTCTGCACGATGTCTAGAAAAGCACTCACACATGAAAATTATTTGAACCCAAATCCAAAGAAAAAAGTAAAACCCTTAAATATAGACCCACACACACACACACATATATATATATATGCTTTTTACAGGGGGGATCGACTCCATGTTGTTCCCAGCGAGGTATGGTGTGAGGTAAGTGGTCAGAAGAAGAGAAGAACAGCAGGGTTTGTAAGACAGCATTTGGAGAAACAACCAAGCTGGCACAATGTGGTGCAGGTGTGAGGACGCTCCACGCATGATATCAAGCCGATACCAGATGGATGGAGGTGGTTGATCACAGCTGACGGGATGCTGACCTTTCCCGGTGTGAGAGAGAAATGACTATTGCTGTGTGAGAAATATTGCTGGACCCTTGGACCTTATATATAATTATCATAAACAGTACACAACTGCTCACATCGACACTTCTAAATCAACCAGGGTTAGAAAAGTCAAATCCAGACACGGGAAATTTATCTTGATTTTTTTTTTCTTCAGCGCTTTCATCCCAAAACGACGACCAAGCACCAGGGCCACATAGAGGAAAAAAATGGAAGCAAGGGCAGCTCTGCTCTCGCTCCAGGCAAGCTTTTACATATACTGTATGTACAGTAACATGGCAGCAAAACAGAGAAGATGAGAACACACAAGATTAGCACATCCAGTCCTTCTCACGTCCGGCTTCCTTGCGCCGCCCCCTGCACTTGCCCAAAGCCCGAGATCACATAAGTACACATAAAGGCTAGACCTGCTAATAAACTGCTGTTTCTCAGCCACATTATACATAGAACCTTGCCCGAGGGCACAAGGAAAGCTTCCTTTCCTCCTGAAGAGCTATGCTGTATTCTCCCTCTGGCACCTAACAGTAGGACTTTCTCATAAATGTACAACTCGTGAAATCACCGCAGTGCCAAAACGTAGTCTTTTTCCACTTTGTCATCGGTTTTTCCGTATCGTCTTTGGTTTTTCTCTCCATTTTGGCGTCGCTTTTCTTGTTTGGTCTTTGTCTTTTCCAGTTGTTCCGTACAAGCTGGCGACTAAAAGCAAAGACAAAAGAAGCACCCGCCCCCAACAGCGCCTTTGTGCCAGGGTGACTATTCCCATCCGGCCCGTTAGCCGCTGCGGTCAGCATCTTCCATTAGGACTCCACATCCGCACAAAGTACGTGCACGGTAGCGTGATAGCGACGTTTCTCCCGGCCACCCGTGCTAAAAGCTGCATTTTGATATAGCCACTGCAAGCAGGAATCGTGTGATCGGGTATGGACTAGTCACCCTGGCAGAATGCCCCGTCCTTCTTTAACCTTTGATCTTTGTCACCAGCTTGTATAGAAGAAAGGGAAATGACAAAGACAAAACGGGAATAGAATACTGTATACATTTGAAAATGTTTTAATATGTATTTTCTTTTAATTTTGGCACTCCTGTGATTCCATAGAGGTGCTAACACTCGGTCGTAAAAAAAAAAAAACCCAAAAACTGTGCGATCATGACAGATGACCTACAATAACGATGCAAGAAAGTCAGCATGATTCCAGAACATGAATGAAAGCACGAGCTGTGCAAGTAAACTATGAACAGCTCTCAATGTCACATCAGAAGGCTACGAGTGGAGGTAACACTGGTCAAAAAATGATTGCAATCTGGGTTTTTTTGCTTCCGGATGATGAACACACACACAAGTGAGCTAAATACACGACCCGTGGCTTGGAAACAGAAACGAGACAACACTTGACGCCGTATTTTATTCACATCCTGGACACATTTGACATTTTTTATTAGGTGGATGCTTATATACCAGCCGAAAATGATACTTTGTCATTTCAAAAATACAGGTGGTTGCTCTGAGCACCACAATGACGTGAACCCTTCTGTTTTTTTTTATCCACGTTCAACTTTAGCATTTGTTATGTCCACCTACTCTAGCGTCGTGTCAATATTCTGGATTTCCTGAGAACTTCAACACTAATGTTATTCCATGCCTTCTGCAACTCAAGCAAATGGCTCGGGTTGTACATGGCGGGATTCCTTCCAGCTTGCCCCAGATTTGCTTGATGGGGTTGAGGACGGTGGTGGTGTGACATTGACAGTGAAATAGGCCTAGCTCGTTTTTGTAAGGGAAAATGACCCGAATCTCCTTATGATGCCTCTCTTTTATGGTTCTTAGAGAATAATGATAACCAGTAGATATTTAATTCTTTTACTGGCATTTTAGGGGCCAATTCAACAAAAGCAAATCAAACCTCTTAAATATTCCAAGAGTGCACACACACGCACACACACACACATATATGCACACAGTACACGGTGTGAAAAAGTGTTGGCCCCCTTCCCAGTGTTTGTCACACCTAAATGGTTCAGGTCATACAAATTTAAATATTAGTCAATGACAACACAGCTGAACACAAAAGGCATTTTTAAATAACACTTTTTACTATGGAAGAAAAAAAAAAGGTCCAAACCTACATGGCCCTGTGTGAAAAAGTGATTACCCCACCTTTATAACGTACCATAAATTAACTGAGATTAAATAAGATCTATCAGTCTGGAAATGTTTAGTCATTTCCAAAGCTTTGGGACTCCTGCAAACCACAGTGAGCGCCACTATCCACAAATGGCAACAACATGGAACAGTGGTGAACCTTCGCAGGACACACAGCCAAGTGGTCACAAAAAAACCCAACATCCAAATAACTGCACTTGTCTCAATTGAGGCCAGTGTTCACGACTGTACCATAAGATAGACACTGGGCAAAAACGCTGCATTTCCAAAAAGAAAAATCATACCAATAGTAAAATACAGAAGTGGGGGTTTTCTGCTGCTCCAGGACCTGGAAGACTTGCTAAATGGAACCATTACTTTTGCTGTCTCTAGTTGAAAAGAACTTGGGTTCTGCAGCAGGACAATGATGCAAAACACACCAGCAAGTCCACCACTGAATGGCTGAGGAAAAACTAAATAAGGACGTTGGAGTGGTCTAGTCAAAGTCCTGAACATGCTGGGGCATGACCTTCCTCCTGGAAGACCCTCCAATGTGTCTCAACTGTAGCAATTCCTCCACAGTGCTGTAAGAGACTGCAAGGTATCGCAAACGCTTGATTGCAGTTGTTGCTGCAAAGACGTGTCCCAACCAGTCACTAGGTTTAGGGAGCAATCACTTTTTCACACAGGGCCGTGTAGCTTTGGATTTTTCTCCCTAAAGAATTAAAAGTTTCATTTAAAACTGCATTTTGCTAGCAGTTGTGTTGTCATTGACTAATATTTACATTTGCTTCATGATCTGAAACTTTTAACAAAGATGCAAAAAATATATATAAAATCAGGAAGGAACAAGTACATACACGCACATGTACTTCTACACACACACACATATATATATATACACGAGTATACTGTATATTAGGGATGTGTGAAACATCAGTAGATATTGCTATCGGGTTTTTCCCTCTAATGAAAAACGACTTAGAAAAAAAACATAGGCCTATGGGCTCTGGTATTCCAAGAAGCTCATTTCTGATGCTGCATCCATTAGCTTGACAACAGATATATGTTCATTCCGCGGCATGACATATGTGATGTCGCACATATCGGTAACGCTTGATACCAAAATCACTATGTACGCAGTATACACACATGTACAGTATATACAGATTTACACACATAAATATAGAACTAGGAATCTTCCCGATATTGGCGTAAACATGTCATCTGTTTTTCTTTCCCCTTATAATGAAAAACGATTGTTGACAATGCGGTGTAGCGGACACCCCATACATGTGCACCCACGATAATTGTAAAATGTTTTCTTTATAAATCATATATATTTATAAAGATGTTTGGATCAGCAATTTCAGTTGACCATATCATATAGTAGACAAACACATTCTTGATATTTGAGAAGTAAAATGAAGTTTTTAGGATTTACAGAAAATGTGCAATCGTTATTTCAACAAAATTGGGCAGGTGCATAAATTTGGGCACCCTTGTGGTTTTACTGATTGGAATACCTTCAGCAATAATTATTGGAACACAAAAAAAGCTTATTGGCCCTTGACCTAAATACACGAGTCATGACAGTCATCAGAAAGGATATTTAGGATGGCCAATTGCAAGTTTATATATATATATGTGTGTGTGTGTACAGTATATATGTATATACAGTACATACATATACACACGCATATGTACATGTATATATAATATACTGTATATACATATATATTTGTATGTATATATATATACACACACACACACACACACACACAGTATTGTACTATATATACTTTATATATGTAGTATACTGTATATGTGCACATGCTTATATGGATACACACGCAGTATACACACACAATTTATGATACATTTTGTCAATGCATTCTGTTTTTAAGTTGGGACTCTCTAAGTTGGGACCTTTTTGGATAAGATGAGAAAAGGGGTGTAAACTTTTGAATTTTCTTGTGTCATTTTCAGCTAAAAGATGAATTCATCCACCAAATAAAAAATTGACTTTGACACAGGGTTTGTTGTCTTTTTGTTAAATGAAAAATCCATGCCATCCTTTCCCCACACCCCCTTCAGCGTCCACGTCATGTATTTACAACAATCGGCAGCTCTTGTTTTGTGTGTGCGAATATATACTCTATACACACACACACGCGCACACACACGCACGCGCACACACACGCACACACGTTCAACAGTTTGAGGTCACTTAGAAATTTCTGGCAATTTCCCGCATGGAATAGCCTTTATTTCCAAGAACAAGAATAGACTGCCGAGTTTCACATGAAAGTCGTCTTTTCCTGCCAATTTGGAGCATTCAATTGACCCCACAAATGTGATGCTCTAGAAACCCAACCTGCTCAAAGGAAGGTGGGTTTTATCGCGTCTTTAACCAGCTAAACTGTTTTCAGCGCTGCTAACAGGATTGCACGAGGCTTTTCTAAACATTCATTAGCCTTCTGACCCAATGAGCAAACCCATTGTACCATTAGAACACTAGAGTGATAGTTGCTGGGCTATGTAGATATTGCACCAAAACCAGACATGTGCAGCGAGATAGTCATTTACCACGTTAACAATGTATCGAGTGTATTTCTGATTAGTTTGAAGTTATGTTCATTGAAAAAAACTGTGCTTTTCTTTTAAAAATAAGGACATTTCTAAGTGACCCCAAACTTTTCAACAGTAGTGTATATTTAGACGTTTTATACATACTGTATATACACATACACACACGCGTGTGTGTATATATACACAAAATGAACACACAACTGCTTGGGTTGTGGTTTAAAAAAAAAATAAATTCAAATAATACAAGTTGAATTGAATAAAGGATAAATTCTCCACAGACAGGACGAGTTTTCAAAATACAATGACAATGCTTAAGACAGGTTGACATACATGTAGAAAAAAAGCCTGAGGTACTTTTGTCAGAATATCTGAGGAGATTAAGAAGCTGAGGGCTCACCGCTTCATCAACATCAACGGTACGAAGGACATGAGGACATAAAACGTCACGTCATGGATGGTGTATATCCACAGAGAATACAAATCCTTGAGTATCCTGGAATAGTCACAGCAGCGTAACGGACATTCAACAATGTTTCACGTGAGAAGGACACCGAGCGCACCATCATCCACGTCTTCATCGCGTCGGAGACTAAAAGGCAAACATTTCCCCGCATCCCTCGCACGCACAAACATACAGACTGAGGTATCAAGAGAGGGAGAAAACTGGCGAGTCTGTTCTAATTAAAACAACTACGAAATGAAAACAGACATGTTGCTTATGCTCAAGTATGGCGCTTGCAAGTTTAAAAGACCTGTCCCAAGTTTCACACAAAACACAGTCAGCCCCACAACGATGCACACTCTGGCCAAAAGTTCACATGACGTTTCTTTTCTTAGTTGGTGAATGGTGAAGTTTTGCCTGGAAATGACATAAAAAGTGGTAAACGGCTGCAAAACGTCTACAAAAATATGTAAAAATTTGCCCGGTGTTTTAAAAAATGATTTTTGACATGAAGCTTTAGATGAAAGAAAATTCAATTTATAAATCCAAAATACATTGAACAACCAGAATGAAAATGCAGAAGAAAGGCAGTGTTTTGTCCTTTTTCCAAACCATTTTTTAAATTATTATTTTTGTCATTAGTTAATATTTTTAAAAGTGTTAATATAATTTAACCTTAAAATAGGAAATGTGCAATCGACTAATTTATAGTTTATAATTTAACACATCTCTAACCTGTTTTTTAATTTACATTTTTTAAAGAAAATTCAATTTAGAAATCCAAAACAAATTAGAAAAACAAAAAGTCTTATTTTTTTCCGTCATTTTCCAAATTATTATTTTTACAGATTATTTTTGTTACATTTTAATTGAATACAACTTTAAAATACTGTCTAGGATTTGAGTGTGAATGAATAATTTATAGTTGAAACTCCAAAATGTAAAAAAAAAAATAAAACCAATATAAATATTTTTAGTGTTTTCCTAAAAAAAAAAAAAAAATTTAGAATGATAAAATCCCTGATTTGTTTTACATTTTTTAGATATTAAATCAGGAACCATTTTGGCAGTAAAACCTTTGTCATAATGTAAAAAAAATATACCAATAAAAACACATTTCAACTTCATTCATTTTATAGACCCGCAACCCTAATGAGGAGAAGCGGCATAGAAAATGAATAAATTAATGTTTGTATAGAATTAAAAATATGACTTAATCAGAAATTTTTCCCAGCACCCTGTTAACTGCTAGCTTCCCAAAGTGGGGTACGCATACCACCAGGGGGACCCCAATTGTGAATGTAAATGAAAAACAATTAGCGCCTAACATTCATAATTTGGAGTACGCCTGAACGCCTCACGGCGCAATGAGAACAGAACCCAAAGGAGACAGAGCATGGCGTTGTTCATTGCTTTGCGTCCATATTGTTTATTTGAACAAAAAAGTTGTATGTTTAATTTGTCCATTAAAGCATCATACTTTAATTTTGAAAGTTTCACTGGTATTGAAGGGGTACGCAATTGTAAAAAGTTGTGTGTATGTATAAAAAAAACTGACTGTGATTTGCTATAAAGCTACAACGCTGGCTATGCCTCATTGATCAATATGTTTAAACTTTTGGTGAAAATAATTAATGAATGCATTCTTGACACATCTTACAGTCCCTTTGCCACTTTGTCATAGCTAGCTAAAAAAAAAAAAATCACCCATTCACCAAGTAAAAATGTATCCATGCTATGACTCATTATTGACTTAACGGCACATTCATTCCATGGTCTCACACACACATAGGCGCGCACACACACAGTTACAAAAGAAGAATGTGTAACATTGCAACTCCAGACAGCATTGGTCAATGTCCCCGGCACAGGCAAAGTAGTACGTGTGAATTTCTATGCAACAAACCAATGAAAAATGAATACATTATCCGCAACGTTTAGCTTGGCTCTCCACTTGAAGAAAAAAGCTCCTACAGAAGCCCATTGGATACCTGAGAGAGGTAGTTCTCCGAGGGAGCACCACACGTGTCCCCCACATCTCCAACATGACCAAATGTCTTACTAATAATAATAATTAGAATAATAATAGTAATATTACATAATATCAATGCTCAGCACCTATTTAGCTTCATAAAAACCACTGTGCTCCATTATTTTAGGTTTTTTTCCTTCTCTATTCTGTAGGGTGGGAGGCATTCACAGGTTTAAAATAAGGGAGCACACCAGAGTTTAAAAATCGGAGAAGCTTCGACCCCTGAGGAAGATGAATATATTTTTTTGTCTAAACAGTCTAAAAAAAAAAGCATCCTCCCAAGGTTTGGAGCTGAGGAGTTCAGTTCATTTGGCTGCTCGTGATCACACGGGGAGGACGTAGAAAAAAACATGAAAACTCATGAGGTAATCAAAGGAAAAAAACACGAGCGACACAAATAAATTCATGAGGTAATGACGACATGTAGTGTTGCCCGGCGCATAGCTTATACTATGTCCCAACTACAGCAGAAGGATGTGTTAGTAAGACATACCAAAAAAAATACCTGTATCGGGATAAAATAGCAGCTGCATTCAAAAATTGCTAGTCGTCTTCTAGGTTATTATTAGATATTCACGGAGATCCACTGAGTTTGAATTTGACAAAAGAAAAAAAGGAGCTCAGGAAGCAAAAGATGGTACCCGCCGCCCCTGCCCCCGTTCAGGTACTGGACTCTTTGGGAGGTAGGTCCTCGTTGGTGAGCGACGTCACGATGGAGACAGAGCCGTCTGAGGTAGTGCCGCCGCTGGTCCTGGCTATCTGGCCGATGCGCTCCTCGACGCAGCCGGCGGACAGGCGGGCCTCGGCGTCGTGGTCCCAGCATTCCTCTATGGTCTCGCACAGCTGGCTCAGACCCTGACAACCACAGACAAGCTGCTATGATGTCATGGTTCTGACTAGCAGGGTACACCGTTCAAAATGTGATCCGTGTCATATGCTCCCGGAATACGCAACGGTGACTTTTGAAAGATGTTCAGTCACAGTAATATTTGACCCTACAGGTTATTCTATTATTCATATTCTATTATGAATATTGTTGGGCATTTAACGACCCTCTGTGTGTCAGGTCCCAAATGAAAATAAAAGTCCATCTAGTAAAAGATAAAAATGGAATAATGGGTGCGGAAAATACTGCAACGACGGTACATTGTGTTGTTAGCAAGCAAGCTGCTGTTTAGTGTGTGGGCTGCAGAGGGCAGGTGTGTTCAGAATGCTGGTTAGAGCATTCAACTAGGAAGTTTGGAGTCATCTAGGAAGTGTAGTTTCACTGTGCATGGGGCAAGGAACATCTGTGTGATAAGAGTCTGCCTGAAGGAATGTGAGTGCTCTCTACATTCAAATGAATGGCTAAGTAAATGACTGCCACCATGACGCTGCCATTACAGTACTTTCAGGGTAGGACTAAACACTTGAATGGTTATAGATCAATTTGTGGTGTGATTTCAAATATACAAATTATTATTATTTTATTTTTTTACACAAACTCACTTCAATGCAATAGTAATTTATTGACTGTCCCTAGTGAACACAGTGGTAAGAGTGGTAGTCCTGTGGAAGTCCTGGCACCACGGCAGAGTCTAGGATTAGATCAGGACATCCCTAATTAGTATCAACTTTGTCAATTTTCTTTTCTTTTTCTTCGTGAAGCTATTTTGAAGCCATCTTCACCACTTGGAGCAATGTTCCCACTAGCTTCCTGGAAACACTCGCATCAAGCATGCCCAAACCATTTTTGGAAGTGATTAACAAGAACAGTGGAGCTACACATTACCGAGTCCTACTGAGAACATTTTTTGTTCTGCTTTGGAGAGTTTTTTTGTCATTTTTTGAGAGATGGTCTTAAAGTTTTGATCAGCTGATAAACAGCCTATTTCAGTTGAATTGTTGTTTTCAACAAATGACTTTTCCAAAGTGCTCTTTGTCACACTCCCCCTTCTTGCTTTTGCGTATTGTAGCTCTGCCTAAAACGTCCTTGAGATCCAAATGTGCAAAAGGTCAATTCTAGCAATTTTCCTTAAGATTTTGAGGGGCGGGTGTATATATATAAATCTAAAAATAAATGTTCCCCAACCTAATTATCTAAAAATGTATTTTGTTTTGTTTTCCATCTTATATATTTTTCGTTATTTCAACTTTGATAATAAAATTACATTTTTCCTCGTGTTATGATTTTATTTCCAATAAACTGCAACGCTTTTCTCATTACACCACCAATATTTAAAATTTATGTTCACCAAATTACAGCTGCTTTTTTATTTGTTTTTTAATAATTTCAACCTTTCAACTTTTTTTGTTATTAACACTTTATTCCCATAATATTTTGACTTTATTCTTGTAACATTAAAACTTTTTCTACAACCTAATTATCCAATTTGTTTGTTTTAACATTTTGTCTTTTTGCTTCAATATTTCAACTTTGTTTAAAAATTGAGGGTTTCTTTTCTCATCATATTACCCTATAACCTAAATCTCTCTATATTTTCACTTTAATTTTGTAAAATTAGTCAGGAGGTTCAGGGTTCGAATCTCCATTGGGCATCTCTGTGTGGAGTTTGCATGTTCTCCACGTGCGTGTGTGGGTTTTCTCAGGGTACTCCGCTTTCCTCCCACATTCCAAAAACATGCACGTTAGGTTAATTGGGGACTCTAAATTGTCCATCGGTATGAATGTGAGTGTGAATATTTGTTTTTCTGCCCTGCGATTAACTGGCAACCAGTCCAGGGAAAACCCCGCCTCCTGCTCAAAGTCAGCTGAGATAGGCTCCAGCATCCCCGCGACCCTAATGAGGATAAGCGGCATAGAAGACGGATGAATACTGCTGATGTTTCCATTTGGCTGAAGGTTTTTTAAGGTTAGTTTTCTTCTTAATTTTTTTTTAAATGTGTCTCCGTGCCACACTTTTTACTTCCCCGGTTTAGAAGCACCAAGCCTGAGAAAAATCTATCATCTACAGGAGGAACTCAAATGCTCTCTTTTCATGAAGATCACGTGGGAAAAACCTCCTTCTCCATGGACATCATAGCCACTCTGACCCGCCTGTAGCTAGATGAGCCTGGCGCGTGGCTACCACTTTGTTAAAAATAAGAAATCACGCAAGCGAAAGCAGCGTGGAGTTTTCCAGTTGTCAGTCAGACGTGGGATGTTTTTTTCTCTTCAGTGAACTGACTAACCGAGCATAATGACGCTGTTAAAGTGTGAGCGAAATGTTATCACTTTAGCATCACATACTGTAGCTATGCTAGTGTTGCTAACAATAGCGTCCTTCCGTCCCACTCCTTAATGTTACATTGTTGTACGTGACTTACGGCATCTTTCACCTAAGCGCAGCAATTCAGAGTATACTGTATGTAAAAAGAGACCCCAAACCGATTGGGCGCTACCAATTCGCTTTTGCTCATACAAACAATAAAAGGGACTGTCTGTGTACGTAGCTTGTTACAGTTCCGCACAGTAGTCAATATTGGTCCTTAAAACACCTCATACGCACCTGAGAATAAGACGACGTGGCAGGAGGGATCAATGTGGTAACTTTGTCGCTATATGTACCGAGCATCCCCCTTTAAGTCGACAAACCTAGCAACTTTATCTGAGGTTATCCCTCCCTCTTCTCAACGAGCACCTGGTGCGGCTGTGACCCCTGCCCCATCTACAGGCATTCACAGGTAGCTTGTTTGTGATGTCCAAAAAACAGTTCATTTGGAATTCTAAACATTACTGTTGTGCTTTTCGTGTTTTTTTACTCTTGGTCTTTCCAACGGTACTCCTCTCCTAAAGCGTCCATTTACCATTACATGCACATGCATCAAGGCCAATCATGCAAATTAGACGATGTAATTCCCCCTCCCCACCACAAACAGATAACAGTTTTTTAAAAGCACTTTTCATCCGTCTAAATTAAAGCTAGATTTTAGACAACACTCTTCCGAAAAAAGTTGTGGCACCCAAGACACTACAACATGGCACCTTTGAGAACATTTGAGACATGTGTTTCCAAAGAGTGTGAACCTCAAGCAAACACATACTGTAAACGGGTAATTTCTGGAACCCCCTCAAAAGGATGCACAGCATCCTGACACTTCGTTGTGTGCCTACTCACAGGATGTTTGTTCCAGCAGTCCTTGATGACTGGACGCATTTTCTTGTGCACAACTACATCCTGCAGGTCCTCTAGGGATGGATGCTGGCCTATCTCTTCCTCAAATGGCAGCATGTACTCGCCGACGGTACCTGAGGAGTGGAACGGGGACGTTAGAACAGGGAAAAAAATAAAAACCAAAGTATTGCAACACACCACATAAATCAGTGTAGCTTGTCTTATCTTAGCATGTCATTTTGGACTATTCTTTGCTTCCAATTTTGCAGGAACAGATTGGGGAAGGTTATTTTCCTTACCCACCCTTTGGACACCATTAATTTATGTGGGGGGGAAAAAAAAGAACGTTTTGTAGTTTCAGAGTCATCTCAGCAAGGCTGTACCTTTAACCTTGGTCAGATGGCCTCGGCAGACGAGAACATAAACTAATCCTTTGTTTATTGGATCAGCATGAGGAACCATGACCTTTACCCCAACCCTCCAGCCATCTTTCCAGTTGGACTCACCGTCTGTCTCAGTGCAGCGAGACACCAGCTCCCACAGCACCAAGCCCATGGCATACATGTCGATTCGCAGGAAGGAGTCACGCTGGAAGTTGATGGCTCCCTCCAGCACCTCTGGAGCCATGTAGCGCCTTGTGCCTACCTAGACCACACAAAGTGGGACTCAGACATAAGATTGCAATTAAGGGTACACTCATACTTTTCCCGTACCAGGCTTCAGGACTAATTGGGCTTCCAGTCATTACCATTCACCAGGCAGGTCAACACAAGAATGATTTGACTCTTTAGTGGTGTCAAATGATGATTGTTAGGATACAATGGAGTGAAGTTAGGTCCATGGCCATCATTAATCTGATGGTCGTTACTAATGAAGGTTATACCACCAAAAAGACCAATGTTGGTGGGCAGAGACACCGCTCCACTGTATCCAAACACCATCATTTGGCACCACTCAATAGATACACCATTCCTGCCTGGATCTGCCTCCACCTTTAGTGGATAAATACTGTAGATTGGATCTTGCACCAAGCTCGCAGACTAGAGCTGTCCTATCAAGTCTGATTGGTGTGAGTTCCACACAGCCTTTGAGCATGAACTGATGAAGCCGGCTCAGATGAGAAGCAAAACATCTGTCTCAATCTTGTGCCATGGAAGGATCAGACCCCGCAGCTATTCTAACCCACCAGTTTCTCCAGCAGGTGCTTTAATTGATGATCTCCTTCCCTCAAATTGAAGGTGTTTTTGATCATTAAAATCCCCTGCTTTAGTGACCTGCTGGAAGGAAAACCAGCAGGGTCTCGGTCCTCCATGGTACGAATTTAACACCTCTGGTCTAAGACAACTTGAACAGTCCAGTTGTGATCATTTGAATGCCCTGAGAATTACTTGGAACCATCCACCATTTTCTTCCACTTATCCGAAGTCGGGCCGCGGGGGCAGCAGCCTAAGCAGGGAAGCACAGACGTCCCTCTCCTCGATCACTTCTTCCAGCTCTTCCCGGCGGATGCCGATGTGTTCCCAGGCCAGCTAAAAGACATAGTCTCTCAAGCGTGTTCTACTCCGAGTCTCTCCCGGATGACAGTGCTTCTCACCTTATCTCTAAGGGAGACCCCAGCCACCCTGCAGAGTAAACTCATTTCGGCTGCTTCTACCCGCGATCTTGTCCTTTCGGTCACTACCCAAACCTCATGACCATAGGTGAGGATAGGAACGTAGATCGACGGGGAAATTGAGAGCTTTGCCTTTCGGCTCAGCTCTCTCTTCACCACGACAGGCCGGTGCAGAGTCCGCATCACTGCAGACGCTGCACCAATCCGCCTGTCCATCTCAAGTTCCATCCTTCCCTTACTTGTGAACAAGACCCCGAAGTATTTAAACTCCTCCACTTGGGGCAGGATCTCATCCCCGACCCGGAGATGGCACTCCACCCTTTTCCGGGCGAGAACCATTAACTCAGATTTGGAGGTGCTGATTCTCATCCCAGCCGCTTCACACTCAGCTGCGAACCGATCCAGTGAGAGTTGAAGGGTATTGCTCGATGAAGCCAGCAGGACCACGTCATCTGCAAAAAGAAGAGACCAAATCCTGTGGCCACCAAACTGAAACCCCTCAAACCTCTGGCTGCGCCTAGAAATTCTGTCCATGAAAGTAATGAACAGAATCGGTGACAAAAGGGAGCCCTGGCGGAGTCCAACTCTCAATGGAAACGGGTCCGACTTATCGCCGGCAATGCGAACTAAACTCAGTCATACAGGGAACGAGCCGCCTGGATTAGTCGGTCTGATACCCCATATTCCCGGAGCTCTCTCCACAGTATTCCCCGAGGAACACGGTCGAATACCTTCTCCAAGTCCACAAAACACATGTAGACTGGTTGGGCAAACTCCCATGCACCCTCAAGGTCCCTGCCGAGAGTACTGAGCTGGTACACAGTTCCACGACCAGGACGAAAACCACACTGCTCCTCCTGAATCAGAGATTCGACTATTCGGCAGGTCCTCCTCTCCAGAATCCCTAAATAGACCTTGCCGGGAAGGCTGAGGAGTGTGATCCCACAATAATTAGAACAAACCCTCCGGTCCCCATTCTTGAAAAGCGGGACCACCACCCCGGTCTGCCAGTCCAGGGGCACCGACCCCAGTGTCCATGCAATTCTGCAGAGTCGTGTCAACCAAGACACGCCCACAGCCTCCAGGGCCTTAAGGAACTCCAGGAGGATCTCATCCACCCCACCAAGAAGCTTTTTGACCACCTCGGTAACCTCAGCCCCAGAGATAGGGGAAACCGCCTCAGACTCCCCGGGCACTGCTTCCATGTTGGAAGACGTGTCGGTGGGATTGAGGAGGTCTTCAAAGTATTCTCTCCACCGGTCCACAACATCTCGAGTCAAGGTCAGCAGCACACCGTTCCTACCATACACGGTGTTGACTGTGCACTGCTTCCCCCTACTGAGACGGCGGATGGTGGACCAGAATCTCTTTGAAGCCACCCGAAAGTAGTTTTCCATGGCCTCTCCGAACTCCTCCCATGTCCGAGTTATGCCTCACTGACTGCCAGGGCCGCAGACCGCTTGGGCTGCCGGTACCTGTCAGCTTCCTCCAGAATCCCATGCGGCAGTCCCATAGGACTCTTTCTTCAGCTTGACGGCATCCCTCACCGCTGGTGTCCACCAACGGGTTCTGGGATTACCGCCACGACAGGCACCAACCACCTTACGGCCACAGCTCCGATTAGCCGCATCGACAATGGAGGCAGGAAACATCGCCCACTCTGACTAAATGTCCGCTGCCTCCTTCGGAACTTGGTCAAAGCTCTCCCGTAGGTGGGAGTTGAAACTCCTTCTGACAGGGGACTCTGCCAGGCATTCCCAGCAGACCCTCACAAAGCGTTTGGGTCTGCCAGGTCTGACCTGCATCCTCCCCCACCATCGGAACCAACTCACCACCAGGTGGTGATCGGTTGACAGCTCCGCCCCTCTCTTCACCGAGTGTCCAAAACATGTGGCCGCAAGTCCGTCGACACAACCACAAAGTCAATCATCGAACTGCGGCCCAGGGTGTCCTGGTGCCAAGTGCACATGTGGAAACCCCTAATGCTTAAACATGTTGTTTGTTATAGACAATCCATAAATGAGCACAGAAGTCCAAAAACAAAACATCGCTCTGGTTAAGATCAGGGGGGCCGTTCCTCCTAATCACACCTCTCCAGGTCTCATTGTCGCAGCCAACATGAGCGTTGAAATCACCCTGTAGAACAAGGGAATCCCAGAGGGAGCACTCTCCAATACTTCCTCTAAGGACTCCAAAAAGGTGGGTATTCTGAACTGCTGTTTGGTGCATAAGCACAAACAACAGTCAGGACCCGTCCCCCCACCCAAAGGCGTAGGGAAACTACCCTCTTGCTTACCGGGTTAAACTCCAACGTGCAGGCTTGGAGCCGGGGGGCAACAAGAATTGTNTGTAGAACAAGGGAATCCCAGAGGGAGCACTCTCCAATACTTCCTCTAAGGACTCCAAAAAGGTGGGTATTCTGAACTGCTGTTTGGTGCATAAGCACAAACAACAGTCAGGACCCGTCCCCCCACCCAAAGGCGTAGGGAAACTACCCTGTTGGGCAATTTTAGTTGGGCAACATTTGGGCAAATACTTAAAAAATTAAATCCAAAATACTATTATTAAAGTCATTATATTACAAAAACAAAATTACTAAACATTATTTAAGAAGAAAGACCTACATCACAAAGCAGAGATGCAATTTCTTCTTTGTGTGTGTGTGCGTGCATTTATATATATATATATATATATATATATAAATATATGGATATATGGATATAAATATATAGTATAATAATAGTATTTTGGATTTAATTTATTAAGTATTTGCCCAAATGTTGCCCAACTAAAATGTTATTTTTCTCTTAACATTACAACATTATTCTTGAAAAATACAGACTTTTTTTTTTACAACTCCTATTATTGTGACTTTATTGTTGGAAAATTACTACAAACTTTTTTCTATTTTTGCTGTTTTTTGTGCCATGTCCAATTAAAAAAAACTGCACAATGCATACTGGTACAGCAAATGGTATAACAACAACATAAATGTAAATTGTTAATCGCCTCTGCTTTGTGTGTGTACGTGCTATGAAACATACTGTACATGAATATATATAAATCCGTCAGTGACCAAAATCTGACTTGAGCAGAAAGATGACTTAGGGCAATTCAGATGCAGCAATTCATAATTATAAAAAGTGTTTTTTTTCTTGGTCAGTCTGTCATTTGAAACCACTATGGGTAATATATGTTGGTGGTGTTCTTATATTTTTTTGGTTAAAAAAATGTAATCTTGGGACGGCAGCATATACTGCGTCACCTTAACCTTGTGGGGCTGTTCTGTTTATTACTGTTGTTGTGCAAGGTGACAGTAAACATTTAATATTGTGAAAAATCATATTTATTACATGACTTGCTAGGCACAGGTTCTTGTGCATGAACAAGCATCATCTTTGTGCATTATTTCTACGAGCTGGATGTTCTTGTGTGAGCAACTGCACTAGGGCTCCGCAGCAGCTCAAAGCACTCAGAAATCGAACAAGTCAGGCGCAATGGCAATGAATATGGGTATGGATGTATAGACCAAGGCATGGATGGGAGGAGTGGAGGTTTAATACCTGCCCGTGAGTATCTCCTGGAGGTTTTCCTGGTTCGAAGCGGACTGCCAGACCAAAGTCTCCGATGACTGCAGTCAGGTTGTCTCGGAGCATCACATTCTTACTCTTGAAATCCCTGAGAAAATGTAATTGGCATGTCTTAAGCCAATTCATCAAACTGTCAAGCTGTGCATTTTCAAGGTAAATGCACACGACTCCTGCCTACCTGTGCGCAATGGTGGGTTTGGGTGCTTCCCCCTTGTAGCTCGGAATGTCCTCATGGAGGTAGGCCAAGCCACGGGACATAGTCTCGGCTATGTGGCACAGTTCGGCCCAGGTCACAGTGTTGCCCTTCAGGTGATCAGTCAGCGATCCCTGAACGAAACAAGATGTTCAAGACAAGACATTTTTATTTTAGTCTTCCCCTAAAAGGCAACAGTATGTAGTATTGTGGACCATCTGGCTACTAATGACCTTTCACGTACACTTACTTAATCCACTACTTCATCAGACCCCTTTGTCCTTCCAGAATCTTAATTCATTTTAGCAAGACCTTTGGGACAGCATTAATGCTTCCAACTTTGTAAGAACCGTTTAGGAGAGACCCTTTTCTGTCCCCAGTGCACAAAGCAAGTCCATTATTAATGCAGTTTGACACTAATTAAACAAGGGGCTGTGCTATAACTCGTAAAATATTTCATCAGCCGTGGAATTCAGCTATTAATAAAAGAGGTCAACAAAGGCCCAATATTGGAAATACAGAGCAAGCGGTCCGGTCACCGCAGGCTCCTATAGCAGGCCTTAAGGTGTGCTATTTATGTGTGCTCACCCTCTCGTGAAACTCCGTGATGAGCCATAGCTCTGTCTCCAGATTCGCTCCATGCTTCTCAGCGGCGATGTAGCGCAGGATGTTCTCGTGCCGCATGCCCGCCGTCAGGAAAATGTCACGCTCGTTTTGCCACGACTGCTTATCCTGTGACAAGGTGGGACGTCGTAATTTATTCTTCCGTCTAGTTGGAAAGTGTGCCGTATGAGAGAGATTCACCAACCTGCACTGGGAAGATCTTGACGGCAACGTATTCGCTCATGAGCTGGGCTTTCCAAACACAACCGAAGCGACCCCTGGCTTTGATTTCCAACAGCTGCAGGGGTTTCAGACCCACCAGGGGGGAGGGAGGAGCAGGTCCAGGGTCCTGAATGACAAACACAAGATTTGGTTTTTGGAGGCTGAAAATAGTTAATTGAAGGGTCCAGGCCTGTCTCACCTCACTGAGATCCACGTGGCCATAGGGGGGTTTGTGGTGGCGGTACATCCACAAAGCCAGGATGATTGCCAGGGAGAGCACGCAGAGAGGTAGTAGGGAGTAGACCAGCACGTTGAGCATGGAGGGCACTATGGGTGGAGGCCGGATTTTGACTGTCAGGCAAGAACAGAACATAAAGTCACTATTGCGCCATTGTGTATAAGGATGCTCATCACCTGCTATCTCAATGCAGACATCGGAGCAAAACTAAAGTAAAGTGCACATAAAAGGTGCTGCTTTCTTACTGAAAATCCTGCTTCCTGAGCTATTTTTTACCACTTTGCCAGGTGTGGGAGAAACCTCACCTCGGTTGCCACTGCCAATCATGTCTGGGAGGTGGGTGAAGCGCTCGTTGCAGTAGTTGCCCTCGCAGCAGCAGAAGAAGACCTGAGGGTTCTCGTCCATGGAGATGCATTCATGCCTAAAGCGACGGGATGACACACACACGCACACATCCACATTAATAGTGCACAGATAAGTTATAAGTTATCGCTGCTATTTTTAAATGGCAAGAATATTATGCTAGAGTCTTGGTTGGTAAGCCTGCTGCAAACAGACGTTTTCCTCCAACTACGTGAGCGAAATGTGCTTTGACCATGGTGAACAAATGTTCATGCAGTTCACTTGTCTGTCTTGCATACAACTGAAAAGGACATACTATTTAATTCCCAGACATTGTTCAGATAAACTAATACTAAGGACAAGAACTACAAAAACATTTTTTTTAAATGGAAATATTAACTTTTGTTACCCTTGTAGTAAAATAGCAGACAGTGTAACATCTCTCACAACCCTTAAAGTCCTTAGAGCAGGGATGTTCAAAGTGAGCCCCAGGGGCCATTTACGGTATCCTGCACGTTATTAAAATACAATTAAGCAAGAAATCAAACAAAAAAAACAGTATTAATTTTACTAGACTAAAGATAAAGACTTTGAAGTATAAAACCACAATAATACGTGAATAAAGTTCAATAAAGACTAAAAGATGTCTTATAATCTCATGTTTTCGAGTCGATGTCGATTATGAGAAACAAACAAAACAAAGGTTGAAGTTTTGGAAACTTTGTTTAGGTAAAATACCAGGGTTTCTGCTACATGTAAATATGCAATTGAGCATGGGGCAACGCCATGAGAAAGTAAAAGCTGCCACACTTTAAATTTTTTTTTTTTTTAACTCGAACACAATGTTAAGTAATACAATGTATCAATTTTCAGTTCTTTCACACTTTTTTGTTCTGTATATAATACCAGATGTGTTAATTCATAGTTTTGATGCCTTCAGTGTAAATCTACAGTTTTCATAGTCATGAAAATAAAGAAAACTCTTTGAATGAGAAGGTGTGTCCAAACTTTTGATCTGAAAAACCAGAAAAAGTGTAATGTAAGCAAAAAAGTTCACACAAATAATACACTTTGTCACAGACAACACAAAGCTGAGATGCAGGTTGTTTTTGTTAAAAATAAAAACTGTCTCTGCATATATGCGTCTGTTTAGAAAATGTATAAGTGGCCCCCGCATTCTTGGATTGTTCAGTATGCGGACACCCCTTGCTTAGGAGGCATTCATTCCATTTTTTCACAATGAGAGATTAAAAAAAGAAACAAATAATTCCATCATGATGCCTCAAACGGCAATTATTTATGCTAAACAAGTAATCACCACTCCATTTGTGATAGAAAAAAATGGAATTGTTTAAATTGCATTAGCAATACATGCAGTGTCCCTGCCTTTCTGCACAAGTTCCAACATGCTCCTTCAAGAGGCTACCACTATTACATTTATCTGATTTACGCAACCCTGAGAGGTGTAAAAGGTCCCACTGTGGATGCAGAATAAAGTGTAGCATGCCACGGTGAGCGAGAGCGGTTATTCCCATAATAGCCAGATTTAAGATTAATGTAGGTTAAATAGTCCCCACAACAAAACTCCCAGCATACGACAACATTCATCCTAATAAAAGGATGCCACCCCTGATATTTTCAAACAAACATTATGAAACCATTTTTCTGGTTGTCTCAGCATGTTCCCCTGGTGTCTCAGCGTACATTATTCAACACTGAATTATTTAAAACCATGACAGGCTTCTGTATTGTACATGCATGCACTGTCCTTAAATGATTGCATCATGTGTATTTACTTACTGTCATGGCGGGAGAGTTAGCTGGTTAACACTGTCCGTACACGATTGGTTTTTTTGTTTGTTTGTTTTGGTGTCTCTCTCTTTTGTACGTATCTAAACTTTTTTGGGGGAACTTTTTCGGCACACCATGGCGCCAAAGAGAGCCGTAGCCATGGATGATACGGGGGATATTGGGAGGACGTTGGAGGTGCTTGCACGGGACGTGGCAGCAATCAAATGCAAACAGGACGTGATCATCGGACTGGTGGAGGAGGTGGCGCAATTACGCGTTCGGTTGGAGGAGAAGGAGAAGAGGATTGCTGTCCTGGAAAGGAGAGTGGAGGACCTAGAACAGTACTCCAGGATTAACGATGTGGTCGTGTCTGGTCTAAAGGTTAAGCCACGGTCGTATGCACACGCCGTGGCTGCTAGCAGCGACGAAGAGCCCGGGGAGCTGGAGGTGAGCTCAGCAGAGCAGCAGGTGGCGGCTTTTCTCGCGTCCAAGAACATACATTTGGACTTGGATGCCTTAGAGGCTTGTCACCCTCTCCCCATGAGGAAGAATAGTGGAACCCCAGCCCTGATTCTGAGATTTGTCAACAGGAAAGACAAAGTAGCACTGATGAAACAAGGTTATAAGCTAAAGGGAACTAATGTTTATTTAAATGACCACTTGACAAAAACCAATGCAGAAATTGCTAAAAAAGCTAGAAATATGAGGAAGCTGAACAAAATTCAAAACACGTGGGTTAGAAACTGCAAAGTATTCATTAAACTGAAGGGTTCACCTGAGGAGGCCAAAGTGATTGTTATTAAAGATCTGAGGGAGCTGGAAAAATATGGAGGCTAGCTGTACTTTAAAATAAATACAAATAGATAACTATGGCATCTAAGCACAGTTCAACAAACTCAATGGATGATAATATTAAGGTTGGGATACAACACATGACTGTGAACTATAATCACCTGGAGCTAAACCCATATAGGTACACGGAATACAATAATACAGACTTAGAATCTGAGATAGATCCTGATAATATGTTCTTTTCACTCAACACCAATAACTGTAACTACTATACTGAAGAGGATTATAATAATTCCATCAAATCTAAAGGGAAACTGTCCATAATTCACTTCAACAGTAGGAGTATGTATACAAACTTCACTGCTATAAAGGAATATTTACAACAAATTGAACAACCATTTAGTATCATAACAATATCAGAAACATGGTTTAATGAAGATAAAGGTATTGACTTTGAGCTTGATGATTATATTCTCAATTATGTAAACAGGGAAAATAGAGTAGGTGGAGGTGTTGCAATATATGTTTATAAACATCTCAAATTTCAAGTAATAGAAAATATGACACTAACAATAAAGGATGTGTTAGAATGTATCTCTATAGAAATTGACAACGGAAATAAGAAAAATGTGATAATAGGTTGTTTATACCGGGCTCCAGGCTCCAATTTAGAAATATTTACAGATTGGGTGGAAAAAATGTTTTCAGTAGTAAAAAATAAAAAACTATTCATCTGTGGAGATTATAATATTGATTTGATAAATCCAAATAAACACAAAACAACCGATGAATTCATCAATAGGATGTATAGTATGAGCCTCCACCCAACCATAACAAGACCCAGCAGAATCACAACACATAGTGCAACACTTATAGATAATATTTTTACAAATAGCATCGAGACTGTAACCACTAGTGGCTTAATGATATGCGATATAACCGATCATCTACCTGTTTTTACACTGTATGACTATGATTATATTTATCATAAAACACCCCAAACATCTGTATTTAAACGATTACAGACTGAAGAAGCATTAAGCTCACTTGAATCAGATTTATCACAACAAGATTGGAATACTATATACATAGAGAAGGATGTAGATGGTGCCTTCAACACATTTTTACACATATTTTGTTTTTTATGTGACAAAAATTGTCCTATCCGTAAAGTAAGTAAAAATAACACTGCTATGAAATCTCCATGGATGACTAAGGGTATACAAAATGCTTGTAAAAAGAAAAATACTTTATATAAACGATTCATTAAATTAAAAACTGAAGAATCCGAACACAGATATAAATTGTATAAAAATAAATTGACTAATATAATAAGAGCTAGTAAAAAATCATATTATACCAATCTATTAAATATTAATAAAAATAATGCTAAAAGGGTTTGGGGAATACTTAATCATGTAATTAAAGGTAACAATAATAATAATAATAATACATATCCAGACTATTTTATTGATGAGAATAGAGATATCTATAATATGAATAAAATAGTAAATGGTTTCAATGAATTTTTTGTCAATGTTGGACCAGATTTGGCAGCAAATATTCCGGAGTCTAGTTGTAATAAATTGGAGTCGTTGATAGCAATCCACTCACACACAATGTTTCTCTCTGGAGTTAGTGAGGCAGAAGTAATAGATATTGTTAAAAATTGTAAAAATAAAACATCCACTGACTGTTTTGATATAGATATGATGATAGTTAAAAGAGTAATAAGAAGTATTTCCAAACCCTTAACGTACATATGCAATTTATCCTTCCAGACTGGGACATTTCCAAGTAAAATGAAAATTGCCAAAATAATACCATTGTACAAAGATGGGAACAAACACATTTTTACAAACTATAGACCTGTCTCGCTACTCCCTCAGTTTTCCAAAATATTAGAAAAACTTTTTAATAAGAGATTAGAATCTTTTATTGATAAATATAATATAATTCATGATAGTCAGTATGGTTTCAGGTCAGGGAGGTCAACATCAATGGCAATACTTGAGGCAGTGGAAGAGATTACAAATAGTTTAGACAGTAAGAACTATGCAGTTGGGATATTTATTGATTTAAAAAAAGCCTTTGACACCATCAATCATTCAATATTACTCAAAAAACTTGAAAGATACGGTATTAGGGGGGTGGCTTTGAACTGGATGCATAGCTATTTATTAGGGAGACAACAGTATGTGAAGTTAGGCGATTTCAAATCCCAGTGTTTGGCTGTTTCTTGCGGGGTCCCTCAGGGATCTGTTCTAGGCCCCAAGCTGTTTAATCTCTATATAAATGACATATTTAATGTGTCAAACTTATTAAAATTATTACTATTTGCAGATGATACAAATATTTTCTATTCTAGTGATAATTATGGTAAACTTATAGATAATGTAAACAAGGAACTAATCAAACTAAAAGAATGGCTGGAAGGCAATAAACTATCCCTAAATTTAAATAAAACAAAAGCTATGTTTTTTGGGAATTATAAAGAAAACTCTGACTTAATAATAAAATTAGATGGTATTATAATAGATAAAGTGACAGAAAATAAATTTCTAGGTGTAATTATTGATAGAAAACTAAGTTGGAAAGCACACATAAGACACATACAAAATAAAATTTCTAAAAGTGTGTCAATCATCAATAAAACTAAATATTTCCTAGAATATAATGCACTGTATTTGTTGTACTGTTCATTGGTTTTGCCATATTTAACTTACTGTATAGAAGTTTGGGGGAATAATTACAAAAGTTCACTTCACCCCCTCTTTGTACTCCAAAAGCGTGCAGTAAGAACAATACACAGGGTTGGTTTTTGTCATCATACCAATATTTTATTTTTGCAGTCGAAACTGTTAAAGTTTTTTGATCTGGTTGATTTTTATACTGCACAGCTTTTATATAAAGCCAATAAACATATCCTTCCTACTAACATTCAAAAGTTTTTTACACAGACAGAACGGGGATATAAACTGAGGGGATGTGGTAACTTTAAAATCCAAGCAGTGAGAACCACCAGGAAATGTTTGTGTGTGTCTGTATGTGGCGTCAAACTTTGGAACAAATTGGGGCTACAACTCAAGCAATGTCCAAACATTCATCTATTTAAATCAAAATACAAAGAAACGGTTCTGTCTCAGTACAAGAATGAGGAAAGAGGTACTTGAACGTTACCTTGTGTTTTGGGTACTATTAGATATTATTACAATAGAAAGGTCATTACTCATAGATATGTAAGGCCAAGATAACAGGGTGTTTATTAATCGCTTTGAAGTATGTACTAACTCTATGATGATTTGTTTAGCATCGGCATGGAAATTCACACAATTATGCAATATGGTGATTGCATCACAGTGCATTATATTAAGAATAGAATAGGAATATGATACCTCATATCACACATGTATAGTACATATTTTGCTTATATATGATGTCCTATTAGAAGCATAATTTCTTTGCTTTATGGTGTCCATTACCATTATTATCATCACCATTATATTCTTACATAACAACCTGAAACCTGATTTCAGGTTTATAGACTAAATTGATCTTAAACAGGGGGTAAAGGTGATGATGGTAATAATTTATCACATGAAAGATATACATATTGTCATTACTATGTTGTCTTTTCTGGATTTTGTCTCATACAATAGACTCAGCAGATCAGGGCAGATAAGTGGAGGTTCTTTTGCAGGAGATTTTCAACCTTCTTGCAGCAGACCACCAAAATCTTGTCTCTTTTAATGCACAGGATAGGACACTCACAGAGCAAAATTCATCAGAGTAGGGCAGACAACTGGAGGCTCGGCTGCAGGAGATCATCCACCTTCTCGCAGCAGACCTCCAAAATCTTGTCTCTTTTAATGCACAGTATAGGACACATGCAATAACATCCCCAGAGTAGGGCAGACAAGTGGAGACTCCGTTGAAGGAAATCATCCATCTCCTAGCAACTGACCTCCAAAATCTTGTCTTTTTAATGCACAGCATAGGACACTTGGCCAGGAGTGTTGGTGTTAGATGGTGCTAGAGCGCAGTCCCTCTCTGGCAACAGTTCCACAAGTCTTTGGCTTCTCTTCATGCGGGACACATGCTATCCATACTATATATTATTACCATTAACACTGATTACTATTATATCTTTTAATGAAATATCTCTTGTATGCAAAATTTTTATTTTTTTTATTTGTATGTATATATATGTATGCATGGGTATGTGTATATATACTGTATATTCGCTGTATAGTAAACACAGGAATTATCTTTAATACATGTTATATTGATATGTGGTGATGGTATAATAATGAGTAATGTCACAAGCTTTACAAGGATTTAGCGCAATAATAATGTATATTGTACATGTGTGTTTGTAGGTGTGATACCTTGTTCATGTAGTACTGTATATTCCATTAACATAACAGCATTTAGTACTACGAATAAGGGGGTGGGAGTAAATAAGCTTGTCTTCTTCCCACTCCTTTTCGAGACAAATTGTTCCTGTTTATAGGTATATGTTCATTATGTTCTGTCCGGTGTATTTTGTGTGGCTCGAAATAAATATACATCAATCAATCAAAAAACTGTGCAACATACAGGCCAAAAGTTTCATTCTCATTCAATGCGTTTACATTGTAGATTCTCACTGAAAGCATCAAAACTATGAATGAAAACGTGGACATGTGGAATCATGTACTTAACAAAAAAAGTGTGAAATAACTAAATATGTCTTATATTTTAGATTTTTGGTGTTCTCTCTATGAGCTTCATGAGGTAGTCACGTGACATGCTTTTCACTTCACAGGTGTGCCTTGTAAGGGTTACTTAGTGAAATTTGTTGCCTTATTAATGAGGTCGGTACCATCAGTTGTGTTGTGCAGAAGTCAGGTTAATATACAGACGACAGTCCTGATGGACAACTGTCAAATTGTCAAAGGTCAAATAATCAAAAACTCATCTAAGTAAAGAGAAATGAGTGGCCATCTTTACTGTAAGAAATGATGGTCAGTCAGTCTGCAAAATTGCAAAAACTTTGAATGTGTCCCTAGTTGAATGAGAAGGCAACATTACATTACACACATTATATTCAGAACTGCCACAGAAGGATTTGGCGCTACCTAAATGACAAACGAAAGTAACTAACAAATATGTCAGGGCGAGGTGCTCCCTCCGTGACCTCACCTGTCATAACAGTTGAAGTCGTCCAGCCAGCAGCCTTTCTTCACCAGCTTGATGGTCCCTGAGGAGTTGAGCCAGGAGGCGTAGCAGTGCAGCCTCTTGTCTTTGTCCTTGTCCTTGTCGTCGCAGCGTTCAAAGCCACTTTGGTTGGTCTTCTCTGCGCGCCAGTTGTCATTGTAGAACACGCACTCCCGGGTCTCTGCCTCGCCCAGACTATACCCTGCAAAGTAGAAAAAGACAGATAAAAGGCCTTGGTCAGCATGGCGCTGTAATGAAACGGACAAGGCAGAAACAGGCATGGCAGACATATGGCAGAGGATCCACACAATGCTGCGTGGGGAGCTTCCCTGAGCCAAGCCTCTATCATCGCCCTGGAGTGGCGCCAAATTTGGGAGCACTCTGGAGTGAAAAGGAAGTTCCTCTGGGCAAGGGAATTAGGGCTGAATAATCCAGTGCACGATAGGATCTGCTTAATCATTTAATTAGCTGTGCAACAAATGTGCCAAACTATATTGCACAGTAGTACACCAGACAGTTCTATAGTAAGCACAATTCAAGGCAAATCCCTGAAGCCCTAAACAACTGAAGAAAAAAAAAAAACAACCTTCGATGCACATTTTTTGTGTAATACCTTGGCCTTGGGGCTTTTACCGTCTATTATCACCTTAACTATGTGTTTATTTAAAGAGAAACTTTTTTAGAATTCCAGTTTAAAAAAAACCAAAACTTTACACCTAATTTACCAGCACAGATAGAATGTGAGTTTTTGAGTTATTCAATGTCCATAAATTAAATGCAAAAATCCTTACATTTATTGATGCAATACATTATTGGCCAATTTTGCCTAGTAACTGAGAAATGGGTCTAGCCTGGCTAACTTTTCCTAATGGGATGTCAACAAAGCCCATGGGTGTGATTGGGGAAGATGTAGTCACCGATGTCATTCCAATTTGCCTTATTAATGTAAAATATTTTTGATACCCTTATTTTGTTTACAAAACTAGACAAGATGCAGCATAAGTCTCTTATTTTGAAAGTCGGAAATGGGTGAGTCGCATGGACACAGCTGCAATAGCATGCTCTGCTAAACTAAGCTAATGCCACAAGCTTCCAATCTCTGTAAGAGAGGACTTTAAGTTTTTTCGCCAGAGTGTTGACATGTTAAGTTCGGAAGGGAGTGTGTTAGGGATTGCGATAAGATTAATTATTGGATAGTGGGATGCTGTGTCGCAGTTTCAGCAATATCCCACTTTTCTGGATTCTGTATAAAAAGGAACAAGCAGGCGTAACCTCTGTGTAAATAAGGCTTTATAAAAGTATCAGAGTAAAAATGGGTTTGTCTTTCTGAAAAGGACACAGGTACACAAGTTTCCTCCCACATCTCAAAAGAGCATGTTAGGCTAACTGGAAACTCTAAATTGAACAGGCGTGTGAATGGTTGTTAGTCCATTTGTGTTCCGTGATTGACTGATGACCAGTCCAGGGTGTATCCCGCCTTTAATAAATTAAACATCGATTCATCCATCCATTTTCTATACCGCTTATCCTTATTAGCGTTGCTGGTTCTGTTGGCTTCATCAAGCCGTGACCTTAAACTCTCACTGGATCGGTTCACAGCTGAGTGTGAAGCGGCTGAGATGAGAATCAGCACTTCCAAGTCAGAGTTCATGGTCCTCGCCCGGAAAAGGATGGAGTGCCATCTCCGGGTCAGGGATGAGATCCTGCCTCAAGTGGAGGAGTTTAAATACCTCGGGGTCTTGTTCACGAGTGATGGAAGGATGGAACGCGAGACGGACAGACAGATTGGGGCAGCTTCTGCAGTGATGTGGTGAAGAGGGAGCTGAGCCAAATGGCAAAGCTCTCAATTTACCCGTCGATCTACGTTCCTACCCTCACCTATGGTCATGAGCTTTGGGTATTGACCGAAAGGACAAGATCGCGGCTACAAGCGACCTCCCTGGGGAGGTGTTCAGAGCACTTCCGAACGGTAAGAGACTTTGGGGAAGACCCGGGACACGGAGAGACTATGTCTCTCAGCTGGCCTAGGAACGCCTCGGGATCCGCTGGGAGGAGCCGGACGAAGTGGCCGGGGAGAGGACTTTCCTGCTTAGGCTGCTGCCCCTGCGGCCCGACCTCGGATAAGCGGAAGAAAATGGATGGATGGGTCGCGGGTATGCTGGAGCCTATCCCAGCTGACTTTGGGCAGGAACAAACATATCAAATTAAACAAAAAAGAAATAAAACAAAATGGAAATAAATGTCTCTTCTCAAAAATGTCACTTGCATAAATGTCACAATACACAAAAACTGTAAATGATAGACCCTGTCTGAAAAAAAAAAAATTGGTATTGGTATTAAAAATATTGGTATTGAGGGGGGTCACATTTGAGCTGGACCCCATACTATCTCTGGTGGCGGAATAAAAGCCAATATTTCTGGTGTCCTTCAACACATCTTCTTTCCCTCGGTTAGTTTAGTAATTGCAGTTTGTGACATGTATATGTACGTTCTCCCAGGAAATTCCTACTGTCTGTCAAACATTTTTAACAAATGTTGGCTTTTCCACTGTATTGAAAGGTTGCAATTCTTTTGCAATGTAGCGAGAGACACTGTCTGTGAGCACACTTTATTGCGCTGTTTGTTACTCTGCCAACTAAACACCTCAGCGTTGACTGTCACGACAAAGCGTCCGCTCTACCTGTCATATTCCCCGCCACTTCTCTCGAACAAATATGACATATCGATTTGTCGTTTAACAGAAAATCGTGATTGTAACTTTCTACTCTACTGTAGTACTACTGCTGTACTTCTGCTCAACTATTACTGTTTCTGATCAGGTAAAAAATCCACTCTAACGTTGCAGGCTGAGAGGCAACAGGGAGGGGCGGCAATTCTTACTGCAACCCGCTCGTGGCCTGTATGTTGGAGTTTAACCCAGTGAATGACAGGGTAGTTCAGAATGCCCGCCCTTTCTGGACTCCCTAGAGGAAGTACTGGAACATGCTCCCTCAGGGAATTCTCTTGATCTACTGGGGACTTCAACGCTCACGTTGGCAGCGACAGGAAGACCTGGAGGTGTGAGATTGGGAAGAACGGCCCCCCCAATCTGAAAACAAGCGGTTCTTTGTTATTGGACTTCTGCCCGTCACAGATTGTCCATAATGAACACCATGTTGAAGCATAAGGGTGTCCGTCCACACAGGATTTTCTGAATCTTTGGTGGTGGGCTGCATGGGACTGCCACTGCTGTGTTGTGCCGCTGCTGCATTATTCTGACAAATAAAACTTTTTAGGACTTATTTATTAACTTATTTAAAGTTTATCAAAAACCAGAATCGCATGCAGAACATTGCTGAGAGTACTTACAGAGTCTACAATGTCAAACCTCCTTTAGTTAACGGACCTATTTAGTCAAATAGTCAAAAGTACTATGTCACTAGTACAAAAGTACAAAAATGTGTACTATTCAAACCTAAATAATACTATTCATGCCAAACATGGGATATTAATTGTTCTATAATATACATTGTAGTTCAAAATAATATAACAAACAAAATATTTTTATTATAGAAATAAGTCCTGTAACAGAATTGTGAACGGAATCGCTGAATTGGCCTATAAAAACAGAACTTACTATTAAAACACGGAATCTCGCAGAAATTGGCATGTGAATGAAATGCTGTCATCGTGAGGAAAGGGACATTTTGTGTGTGGAATTATATACCCGGCGGACGGCTAAATATTTGTGGTATCTCATTCCAAACAATAAACTGCCCGCTCCAATGTTGAAATGACGATAAACACCGGCAAATGTTGGCGGAACCTCCTCTTAACTTCGCTTCCGCTAGATTCCTTCCATTCACACTCTATGAAAGTTACCATGCTAGTGTGGTTGTGTGTGCAACTCTGGCTGGAAGAGTATATTTTCAGCGTGTTGTGTTTTACCGCTTCCTACATCCTTACTACTAGCCACCGAACGTGAGCATCAGGTCAAGTACAGCAATAGCCAGTATGAATTGGATGGGTTAGCGGCACATGCTAGTGCAACTGTGTGTATGACAGTAAGCCTTTGTGCGTTGTGCTTTGGTGCGTCTTAATGTAACGCAGCGTTTTAGGTTGTTTGCTGACTTCGTGCAAGCTCTGTGTGAAATACAGACAACAGCCACAGCTACAAGAGGTGCTCAAAAGCTCTCTAACCATAATCAAAACACATTTTCAACACACATTGCATTTGTTGATAGTAAAAAAATGTGCATGTTGGCCACGCAGTCAGGGCATCAGTAGGTCCGGGTTTGCATCATCATAGCCACTAGCCATTTCTAAAGCTTTGAGACTCTAGTAAACCACAAGGAGAGCCATTATGCACAAATGGCAAAAACATGGAACAGTGGTGAACCTTCCCAGATGTGGCTTGCCAACCCACAATATCCAATAAGCTTAGTGACGACTCACCAAAGAGGTCACAAAAGACATCGCAACAACATACAAAAATGGACAATGTTCCATGCCTCCGATGTCAATACGGCTGACCAAAACTGTAGACGTAAAATGATCGGTACCTGTTGCCGCGGTAATCCCCGAACCCGAGTCCTATCTGTCCTTTTTGGCCCATGGAACTGACAGGTAATTGCAGGCCAAACAGTCTACAGCTCTGGCAGTCGTTAAGTAAAAACATGGACATGGGAGAACTGCCTGGCATCTCCAAGGTGGGCTTTCCTATCTTCGGGCGATGAGGTATAAGGTGGTTAAAAAGCTCCTTGGCTGCAGGGCCCCGGGGGTAGATGAGATCTTCCCAGAGTTTCTTAAGGCCCTGAATGTGTGGTTATCAGTGTGGTTATCATACTCGTCATGGCAATATGGACCAACTCTACATTCTTAGCAGGGTTCTTGAGGGTGCATGCGAGATTACAAAACCAGTCTACATGTGTTTTGTGGATTTAGAGAAGGCTTTAGAATCCGGATATATGAGTTACCGAACCACCTTATTCAGGCTGTTTGTTCCCTGCATAACCGGTATCAGTGTTTGGTTCGCATTGCCGGCAGTAAGTCCAGTGAATTTCCACTGAGGGTTGGATTCCACCAGGGCTGCCCTTTGTCGCCAATTGTGTTCATAACTTTTATGGACAGTATTTCTAGGCACAGGCAGAGCATTAAGGGGTTAAGTTTGCTGGCTGCAGGATTGGGTCTTTTCAAAGAGGATGTGGTTCTGCTGGCTTCATCGAGCTGTAACCTTCAACCTTCAGTGGGTAGGTTTTCAGCCAAATGTAAAACAGCCGGGATGAGAATCAGCACCTCTAAGTCTAAGTCCATGGTTCTCCCCCAAAAAAGTGCCACCATTGGGTTAGGTATGAAATCCTGCCCCAAGTGAAGGAGTTAAGGTACTTTGGGGTTTGGAATGCGAGTTTGACAGGTGAATTGGTGCAGCGTCTGCAGTGATGCGGATTCTGCATCGTTGTGGTCACGAGGCAACACTTTCAATTTACTGGGTGATTTACGTTTCTATCCTCATATGGTCAATAACTTTGGGTAGTGACTGAAATGAAAAGATTGCGATGAAAATGACAAGCGGCCAAAATTAGTTATCTCCGTATGATGACTGGGCTTCCCCTTAAACTTGGAGTAGAACTTCTGCTTGAGAGAGATTAGGTGGCTCAGGCATCTGGTCAGGATGCCTCCCGGAAGCCTCCCTGAGGAGGTGTTCAGGGTATATCCAACCGGTAGGAGGCCTTGGGGAAGATCCAGGTAACTTTGGAGAGAACATGTCTCTCAAATGGCCTGGGAATGCCTCTGGATCCACCAGGAGGAACTGGACAAAAGAGGCAGAGGAGAAAAAAGTCTGGGCTGCTGCCCCTGCGACCCGAATTATGGATGGAAAACAAATATTCAAATGTCTGCTTGTCACCTTGACATTCTCCCATCACTGCTAACGAAGTTAGCGGAGTGTTAGTAAAGTATAATAAACAAATGTATGGCCATGTATGGTGTGCAATAACATCACGAGGTTATATTCCTATTAATATATTGACAGTCACAAGTTGCTCTATGACCCGCAACCCTAATGAGGATAAGCGGTATAGAAAATGAATGAATGAAGTAGCAAGTAGTAGTAGTAGTAGTAGTAGTAGTACTAGTAGAAGCAGCCATAATTGTGATGTGGCCCTCAAAGAAAACAAGTTTGACACCCGTGTTCTGTAACAGGAACAGTAATCAATGAATTAACTTTACTCAAATGTTGGTGTGTTCAGATGCCATAATGCTGCTGCCATGTAATTGAACCCCTGGCAGAGCAACATTTTATCAATTTTATATTTCAATAACAGCATTTTGTGCTTGCACCCTGCCTGCTCATGATTAACTCAGCTGGCAAACTGGCAAAATAATAAATACACTCAAAATTTCAGAATTGGCACAATGAGGCAAGTAAAATGTCACTAAGAAGCAGTAGGATGCAGAATTTTTGTTATCAGAGGAAAAAAATAGTGCATGTGCCTTTAAATACTTCTCTATATCAGACTGCCCATCCCCCCCACCCCTTTTTTGTGTAGCCCCCACTTCCTCATTACACACACATACCTTCAGCTGCTAGCGATGGGAAGTTCAGAACATTTTACAGACTCAGATCCTTGAGTCCCGTTCAGTAAAAAGAATGAATCAGTTTTTCGAGTCATTTTGTTAATTTTAGCAAAATATGATTAATATGCAACATGTTTCTTCCCTATCACATCTACTGCTTACACAAACGTTAATCACACTACAAACAAGACAATATTATAATGCTATAAGAAACTGAAAAGATTAATTCATTGTTTACCTGGGTATTTTGTCTATGAATCACTCACCTCACCTCTCTGTCCCTTTTCGAGTCGTTCGTTCATTACGTGACAGCGCCATGTGTGCTTAATTGACTGCGGTACTGATCGGAAAAGTTGTTACGTGGCAAAAGAACGAATGATTCAAACCCAAAGACTCGAGAGATTAACTAATCAATTCTCTTTCCGGCTCATGCGGCATAGGATAGGCTTACAGGATGGGGCTGTCACGTGATGAACGAATGACTCAAAATCCAAAGACTCGAGTGATGAACTAATCAATTCTCTTTCTGGCGAATGCAACATAGGCTAGGCTTATGGGGCTGTCACAGGATGAATGCACGACTCAAAATCCAAAGACTCGAGTGATGAACTAATCAATTCTCTTTCCGGCGAATGCAGTATTAATAGTGTGTTACGCAAATGCGCATGCGCGACTGAATGAATCACTCCCCGAGACAATTTGTTCTTCCTCAGTCACATTTAAGATTTGTTCAAAATGAACGAATCGTTTATGAACGACCCATCACTATCAGCTGCCCAGCAGCTAACAATGGACAACGGACTGTTAGCAAACATTTCATCAATTGAAAAAATGGGGATGTTTTTTTAAGAAAGATGCTCAAAACCGCTCAAGGCATTAAAAAGCTTTAAACCACAACTGCATGAATTCTGCAGAAAGAGATTTACTCACAACTAAATCCCAGTTGTAATTTACAAAGCATGCATTAAAATATGCACATACACAGCTGCACATCTTATTGTAGTCCTTCCATGGAATGGGATGTGGTGGGATGAAACGGGAGGGGGTTGACAACGGTTGGGGGTGGTTGGCAGCATGTATGTTCCAAAATAAAGAAGGGGTCATACAGCAACATTTAAGTGGAAACATTACTGAAGGTTCGGAGGAGGAGTACAAACAAGTCTCACTTGTAATATCACTTGCTTTGCTGTCGATGTAAGAAAGTAGATTGCCTCTTGGAATATGTCAATATCTAGACAAAAACAAGGGTGTTTTTTTTCTCTCCACTCTTTATGGTCCAAGCAATCATGAGTTCAGATGGACCTTCTAAGGTTTCAGGATGTTGCTGCAGCTGCTGCCTTCTATTCCTGCCTCTCTGCTCACAAAGGCAGTGAACGCAACAGTTTAACATGTTCCAGCTTTTTTTTTTTTTTAAAGCACACAAGAGGTCGGAATGAGGTGGACTTGCCCAGAAAAACCCCACATAAAACATCAAAATGATTGTAACAACCACTTTAAAATAAATACCGAGTGAAGTTTTTTTTTTTTTACCCGGACAAACAAGCAAATTGCCCTTGCATCGAAGCTAACGTTTCGGCCGCTTACCTGCGCACAAAGTTCCCAGAAGAAGTGAACAAGTCAGCCACGAGAAAGACATGTTCCGTTTGTAAACACAGTCCAGAGGTCCCCCGTCTGGCTCATCAACACTCTAAGCCCGGCCAAACCATCTGCCCGGGGAACAAAACGACCGCAGGCCTCTCCGTTCCCCTCCAGCGGAAGAAGCCTCCGTCAGCCAGCACCGTGTAGCTCGTGTCGGCCGCCGCCGCCACCAGCAGCAGCGTGAGAAGAAAAGATGGGGGAAGGCAGGTTACCCGCTCATTTAAAGCCACCGCATACCGCTAGAAAAGAACACGCGACGAGCGGTTTAAGCGTCTCTGATGACGGAGCCAGTCGTTGTTGTTTACGGCAGCGCTGCGTCGAGCGGTCGCTGGGGGTTTACATGCATGTTAGTGATGTGTCCAAAATGGCGTCCATCTAAATGGGGAGAGGGCTTCTCGCTGGGAGACCCGGATGTGTAAACACAAAGGGGGGAATTCAGGTATCCTCCTAGCCAGTGACCTTAACGCCACTCCGCACTTTCAACGAAAACATCTCGCTATCAAGCAGAGTCCACATTCGTGGAGCTTTTCACAACAACTTTTACTATTTGTTTAAAGTCCGATTCACATATTACAATGTAAGTATATTTCTTTTGTGGTAAATCTTGCATCAAATCTATACAACAAGAGCGTACAAAGCGTGGCTCAGGTGTCCTTTCGTATCTACTTGTGGCTTTTTGTTTGTTTGTTTTTTTTTACTGACCCCCAGCGCATCCTAATGGTGTGTTCATACTTTTGTGGTCGGGCAAAAAACACCGACGACAGACCGCCAGCTCTGCGCGTGCAGGTCGGTTGGTCGAGTGTGAACACGGACCAGGACCAGAGAGGTGGGCCAAGATCCAATCAGCGAACTCCAATATGACGTCATGCAAGCGAGAATGCCAACAGAACCAGCGCACAAAAACCCCAGATATGATGTCCCCAGGCAACAGCCAACACGAGGCTGAGTGAGTACTATCAAATAAGAAAAGTAATATGTTTACATGCTGAGGTGTTTCGGGCATGCCCAGTCGGGAGAAGGCCCCCGGGAAGACCTAGGACACGCTGGAGGGACTATGTCTCACAGCTAGCCTGAGAACGCCTTGGTGTCCTCCCGATGGAGCCGGAAGAGGTCGCCGGGTACCGGGAAGTCTGGACTTCCCTGCTGAAGCTGCTGCCCCCGCGACCCGGACCCGGATAAGCGGTGGAAAATGGATGGATGGGTGGATGTTTACTTTCGTTTGATTTACTTCAAACATGCACCCAATGTTACACTGAAATACATCACATACTCACAATTTGTGAGAGTCAGTGGTTCCCAGTCATTTTCAGTCATGCAAAGGAAAGTTGAAATATTCATTCATTCATTTTCTATACCGCTTATCCTCATTAGGGTCGCAGGGATGCTGGAGCCTATCCCAGCTGGCTCTGGGCGTGAGGCGGGGTACACCCTGGACTGGTCGCCAGTCAATCGCAGGGCACATATAGACAAACAAACATTCACACTCACATTCATACCGATGGACAATTTAGAGTCGCCAATTAAGCTAACATGCATGTTTTTGGATTGTGGGAGGAAACCGGAGTACACGGAGAAAACCCACACATGCTTGGGGAGAACATGCAAACTCCACACAGAGATGCTCAACGGAGATTCAAACCCTGAACCTCTTGACTGTGAGGCCAACATGCTACTCACTCATCCACCGCCTCTCGCCCAAAGTCAGCTGGGATAGGCTCCAGCATACCCGCGACCCTAATGAAGATAAGCGGCATAGAAAATGGATGGTGAAAAAGTTCAAGCATTGAAGCTACTAATGCTAATAATAATATAATTTGTCAACTTTAAAACACAGAAGGTTGTTTGGCATATAACCCTTTAGTGTATTTGCGTTTTACTGTTTTAGCTTTTTTACTATATTAACTAGCAAAGCAGCCATAGTTCTCTCCATATCACACACTTACAAAATGCTACATTTTTTGGATCCCTTTATAATATTATGTAGACCTTGTTGGAATCTTGTCCTGTATTTTTTTTTCAAATTTCTATTTTTTTGTAGAGTTAAATGCAGAAATGCTGAAAATGGTCCTATCTCACAGTGTTAAATACTTTTTTTGGATCCAGACTGTGATCCAGATCACTCCCAAAATTTAATCAGTTCTTCAGCATCTCATTTTTGACCATTTCTGAAAATTCCATCAAATCCATTCAGCTCTTTTGTTATTAAGTTATTTTGAACACAGACAGACAAAGACACAGATCAAGGCTGTCAAAAACATGCGCTTGGCGGAGGTAAAAATATATTAAATAGGAAATTTAAAATAGCCACTCAAAAGTGTGTTACACATGGCCAAGATTTGTTTTTTTCTGGAGTTGTTATTGTCTGAAGGTCATGTACTGCCTGGATAACACTTTGCAAAGTAAAGGACAATAATTGAAAAAGGCAGCTCTCTGAAATATAATAGATTAAGATGTTAAAAATGGTTACTGGGAAATAGTTGCCAAAAGTTATATAAACAAAAAACATATACAGTCATGCCTTCTTTCTAGTGGTAATTGGGTCCAAAATGAATTTCCGCCATGTAGGATTCAATGTTAATCTTCTTCTTTTCCTTTGGGCTTATCCCTTCAGGGGTCGGCACAGCGAATCAATTGCCTCCATCTAACTCTGTCTTCTGTATCCTCTTCTCTTGCGCCAACCACCTTCATGTCCTCTTTCACTACATCCATAAA
>QODF01000251.1:375172-428026 GCA_024372805.1 Oostethus manadensis
ATTTTCCTCATTCATCAACTCTTCAAAGTACTCTTTCCATCTTCCCCTGACACTACTGGCACCTGTCAATACCCTTCCATCCCTATCCTTCATCACCCTAACCTGCTGCACGTCCTTCCCATCTCTCTCCCTCTGCCTTGCCAACCTGTATAGGTCTTTCTCTCCCTCCTTGCTGTCCAACCTAGCATACAAGTCATCATAAACCCCTTGTTTGGCCTTTGCCACCTTTACTTTCACCTTACGCTGCATCTCCCTGTACTCCTGTCTACTCTCCTCAGTCCTCTCAGTGTCCCACTTCTTTTTAGCTAACCTCTTACTCAGTATACACTCCTACACCTCCTCGTTCCACCACCAAGTCTCCCTATGTACTTTCCTTCCAGATGACACACCAAGTACTTTCCTACCTGTCCCCCTGATCACAGTAGCTGTAGTTGTCCAGTCATCTGGAAGGACTTTCTGGCCACCCATAGCTTTTTTCAACTCCTTCCTAAAAGTCACGCAACACTCCTCCATTTCTCTTCCTATCTACACCATGATAGACCGCTTGAACCCTGCTCCTAAGCTTCTAGCCTTGCTACCTTTCCACTTGGTCTCCTGGACCCATATGTCTTACCTTCCTCCTCTGCATCATGTCAACTAACTCTCTACCTTTTCCTGTCATAGTTCCAACATTCAAAGTCCCAACTCTTAGTTCTAGACTCTTAGCATTTCTCTTCGCTCTCCTTCTTCGACTTTCTCCTCTCCTTCTTCGGATTCAGGATTTAATGTTAATAATAAATAGAATATTTTTGTCGTAAGAGTCTAGAAAATCTGTGTATGACTTTGTAAATGTGATTTTTTAACATTATTAGAGTTGTGCGCTGTATATGGCCATCAGGCTGCACTTTGGACACATAAAGTGTAAATAAAGCACTCCAATAGTTGCTGTTACTTGATCTGAATGATATTATTGTGAATTGTTATATACCAGAATATTAGAAACAACTGTCAGTACAATTATCATCATCAACGCAGCTCTTGTCCGGGATCTTTGTAAGTGGTGCAAGTGTACTTAATTCTGTGGCTGGTGGGTGTACAGTATTTACCCTCGTTCTAATGATGTTTTATGCATAAGATGGTAAAATTAGCTGACCTATTTATGAAGCCAGAGATGCAATAATCCTATGCAAACTAATATTTTAATTGGTGCCTTCATGTGCAGATTGCGGAAGCCCAAATGAAGCGATGCCATGCAGTGTGTTTAATAAACACTGAACAGGTACAATATGCCCTGAAAAGAACATATGAATGCTTTTACAGGAGGATTGTGTAAAAGATGTTCTTTTAAAACATGTAATGGTGCTGTCCATTAATTCATTCATTTTCTATGCCGCTTATCCTCATTAGGGTCGCGGGTATGCTGGATCCTATTCCAGCTGACTTTGGGCGAGAGGCGGGGTACACCCTAGACTGGTTGCCAGCCAATCACAGGGCACATATAAACAAACACCCATTCACACTCACATTCATAGCTATGGACAATTTACAGTTGCCAATTAACCTAACCTTTTTGGAATGTGGCAATTCCATGCACGAGGAGAACCCAGGTTTTCCAGATCTTTGGCCTGTGTGCCCAACATGTTAACCACTCAACCACTGTGTGGACCCGGTGCTGTCCTGGTCTCGTAACTTTTATGGACAGAATTTGTAGGCATCGAGCGGGTCCAGTTTGGGGGCCTTGGGATCTTTGCTATTCGCAGATCAGAATCAGAATCAGAAAAACTTTATTGCCATTGTAAGTGAACAATTCACGAACTAGGAACTTTCTTTGGCGACTCAGTGCAACGTAGAATTCTAAGTAAACATAGAACATTAAATAAACATAGAACTAACTAAACATAGAACCTGAGTAAAAAGGTGAAATCACTGATAAGTAAAGGCATGAGGGTGTTTTTAGTGCAGGTATTATAAGGTGCCAAAAATACTGGTTATAAAGTGAGCATAGTGCAAATGTTATAAAGTGTTCATGAGTGCAACACCAGCAGGAAAGAAACTGTTCTTGTGGCGAGAGGTTCTGGCCCGAATGGACCGTAACCTTCTGCCAGAGGGGAGTGGCTCAAATAGTCCATGTCCAGGGTGGGAAGGGTCAGCAAGTATCCGGCCTGCTCGCCCCGAGTTCTGGAGACGTACAGGTCCTGGAGAGATGGAAGGCTGCAGCCGATCACTTTCTCGGCAGAGCGCACGATGCGCTGCAGTCTTTGTTTGTCCCTGGCAGTGGCCCCAGCGAACCACACTGTGATGGAGGAGGTGAGGATGGACTCAATAATGGCCGTGTAGAATTGCACCATCGTCTGGACAGGCAGCTTGGCTTTCCTCAGCTGCCTCAGGAAGTACATCCTCTGCTGAGCCTTCTTGATGATGGAGCTGATGGTCTGCTCCCACTTGAGGTCGTGGGTGATGTTAGTGCCCAGGAAGCGGAAGGAGTCCACAGTTGTGATGGGAGAGTCTGTCAAGACGAGGGGGGGTAGGGGGGCTTTGACTTTCCTGAAGTCCACGATCATCTCCACTGTCTTCTGAGCATTGAGCTCCAGGTTGTTGCAGCTGCACCACGACACCAACCGGTCCACCTCCTTCCTGTAAGCAGACTCATCACCGTCTGAGATGAGCCCGATGAGGGTGGTGTCATCCGCAAACTTAATCAGTTTCACCGAGTCGTGGCCGGAGGTGCAGCTGTTGGTGTACAGGGAGAAGAGCAGGGGGGAAAGTACACAGCCCTGTGGGGATCCCGTGCTGATAGTCCGAGTGTCCGAGACATTCTTCCCCAGCCGCACGCGCTGCTTCCGGTCCGTCAGGAAGTCAGTGATCCACCTGCAGGTGGAGTCAGGCACGTTGAGCTGGGCGAGCTTGTCCTGGAGCAGAGCTGGGAGGATGGTGTTGAATGCAGAGCTGAAGTCCACAAACAGGATCCTGGCGTAGGTTCCTGGGGAGTCCAGATGCTGCAGGATGTAGTGGAGGGCCAGGTTGATGGCGTCATCTACAGACCGGTTGGCTCTGTAGGCGAACTGCAGAGGGTCCAGGAGCGGGGAGGTAAAGGACTTGAGATGAGGCAGAACCAGGCGCTCAAATGACTTCATGACCACAGATGTCAGTGCCACAGGTCTGTAGTCGTTGAGTTCAGTGATCCTGGCCTTCTTGGGGACGGGAACAATGGTGGACAGCTTGAAGCAGGCTGGGACATGGCATGACTCCAAAGAGATGTTGAAGATGTCCGTGAAGACAGGCGCCAGCTCTACCGCACAGTGTCTCAGGGTGGAAGGAGAGACACCATCTGGACCTGGAGCTTTCCGAGGGTTTTGCTTTTTAAATGTCTTGGCCACATTCTGCTCCGAGAGTGTGAGGGCAGTGGGGGAGAGGGGGGGCTCCAGGGCTGATATGCCTGCAATGTCCATTGTAGTCAGTGGGGTGGGGGAGGGGTGTGAATCTTCGAACCTGGAGTAGTGGGTGTTCAGTCTTTCTGCTAGGTGACGGTTGTCAACAGCGGGGGGGGCTTTGGGTCTGTAGTTGGTGATTTCCCTCAGACCTTTCCAGACAGAGACAGGGTTGTTGCTCCCGGACTTCTCCTTCAGATGTTTGTTGTACCTTGATTTAGCCTTCTCCACCTCCTTACTAAATAGGTACTTGCTCTGTCTGTATACGTGAGGGTCGTTGTTCTTGTGGGCCTTTTCTTTCTCCTTCCTTAGCTGTCTCAGTCTGGGTGTGAACCAGGGTTTGTCGTTGTTGAAGGTCACTCTGGTGTAAGATGGGACTATGCTGTCTTCACAGAACTGAATGTATGACGTCACTGTGTCTGTGTATTCGTCCAGGTTATTAGTAGATAATTTGAATAGTTCCCAGTCTGTTGTATCCAAACATGTGCGAAGCTCCTCCACAGCCTCACTTGTCCACTTTTTAGCTGTTCTCACGGTAGGTTTGGAGAGCTTCAGTCGTTGTTTGTATGCTGGGATGAGGTGAACCATGGCATGATCAGAAAGGCCTAAAGCAGCACGTGACACACTTCGATAAGCCCCACTGACTGTAGTATAACAATGATCCAGCGTCTTCTGCTCTCTCGTCGGACATTTAATAAACTGTTTGTATTTTGGCAGCTCCTGGCTCAGGTTTCCCTTGTTAAAGTCGCCCAGGATGATAAGTAAAGTGTCCGGGAAAGTCCGCTCAACGTCCAAAATCTGCTCCGCGAGCGTGCGTTGAGCTACGTGCACGTCCGCACATGGCGGGATGTAAACAGCAGACAGGATGAACGAAGCGAACTCGCGTGGAGAGTAGAAAGGTTTGCAGTGAATGAAGAGATATTCCAGAGCGGGAGAGCAGTGTTGGGAGATCACAGTTACGTCCGAGCACCAGGCGTTGTTGACGAAGAAACAGACTCCCCCACCTTTCGTTTTGCCGGAGAGAGCTCGCTGTCTGTCGGCACGAAGGAGTTGAAATCCCTCGAGGTTGAGCGCGTTGTCCGGGACTTGTTCGTTCAGCCATGTCTCCGTGAAGCACAACACGCAAGAGGAGGAAAAGTCCCTGTTGTTCCTCACCAGCAGCGCCAGTTCGTCCATCTTGTTGCTGAGTGAGCGTACGTTGGACAGGAAAATCCCAGGTAAGGCCGTACGCGTGCCGCGTCGCCGGAGGCGTACGAGTACTCCTGCTCGCTTTCCTCGTCTTCGGCGTCTCACTCTTTCAGCCAAAACGAGAGCTAGATCTACTGCAGATACAAAAAAAACTGTCAGTAGATCTGGAGTGGTAGTTTTTATGTTTAACAGCTCTTCACGGGTGCAAGAGCACACTGACACCATTTACGAACAAAAACAAACAAAACATAGAGCACATAGTCACCAGGGCGACCATCCGCGGCGCCATCTTGGATCATCTGCCGATGATGTCGTCCTTCCTTGACGACCTTCAGCATTTGCTGGAGCGGTTTGCAACTGAGCTTGAAACTTCAGGGATGAGGCTTCGCACCTCCAAATCTGAGGCCATAGTTCTCAGTCGGAAAAGGATAGATTGCACCCACCAGGTTGGTAATGGTCTGCCCTAGGCGGGAGAGTTCAAGTATCTCAAAAACTTGTTCACGAGTGAGGGAAGGTTGGAGCCCGAGGTCTACAGGTGGCTGGGCGGCGCAGCTTCTACAGCCGGAGTGGGCAAACTTTTTGACTCTGGGCCTGCATTGAGTTAACAAAATTGGCTGGGGGGCCAGGCTATATATTTGATATTTACGTTATAACAGTCCACCTGGAGTAATTTATCTTATTTTATCAATAAGAGTGTCGTACAACCTTCTATATGTTCTTGTGTCCCCTTTTGAGGAACACTTAACATCAGATAAACATCAGACCACATCAATCAATTAGACACCCGGAATATACATGAATAAAGGATGTGTGATATACAATATGAACTATGAATAATAAAGCACTACTAAAAAGTATGTAAATGTTCCTCCTCGTTTACTCCCCAGACAGTGAAGTGGCTAGGTTAAGTTATGTGTCACATATTTGTTGACCTGTGGTTTTTGGCATCGTGGGTTAGGTAGTTTGGATTGCTGTATGTGGAAAGCTGCAACCATCAAAAGGTTGTCTCTGATTTACTCTGACTACTTGAAAGTCATGTTGCAGGCTTATATGATTAAATACTCTAGAAGAAACTCGTGGGCCAGATTCAAAGGCTTGGTGTGCCGGATGATGCCTCAGGTTGTAGGTTGACCGCCCCTGGTCTATAGTAATGCAGTCACTGTACCGGGCTGTGTGTGGCGAGACTCTCAATTTAGTGATTTACTCCTCCACCCTCACCTATGATCATGAGCTTTGGGTCGTGACCGAACCCAGTCGACGTAAGCGGGGGTACTCAGGCAAATCTCTGCTGCCGGGCATCATGGAGGGGAGGTTGCCATGGAAATAATTCCCTGGTTATTGATCAAATAATTAGGGAGGGGCTTGTTTTATATGCATATTTTAAACTTATTCTATTTTTATTTTTTATGAATTAATGTACTTGTATTTTAGTTGTACCTATGTTATCAATGGCATTGCCATTTCCAACATTACAAATAAAGATGACACACCATCATGGGAAAAATACGTATTTTCTGCTGCCAGGTCACTAGAGCAATACAAAAGTGTATCATAAGATGCATAAATAAAAGCAGAATAAAACAGCAGATTGAGTACCTTGGAAGATCAATAGCGCTACACAAGTGAAAGTTTATTGAAATGAACAAATTTACAGTGCAGCTCTTTGGTAACATGATTTTTGTCCAAAACCTAATTTTCCAAAACCCACAGCTTTATTTAGTTTTGTTTGTTCCTCATAATATTACCACTTTAAAAATATGTTTTGCTCTTTAATATTTCAACTGTACACTAAAATACCATTATTTTTCCTCAAAATATGGTTTTATTTTATTTGTTCTTGTAAAATTGCCACTTTTTTGTGTTAATATTTTGATTTAATTTTTGGTAAAATTACTGCTATTTTGTTCTTGTTTTTTTTTTTCAACTTTCTTTTTGTTAATTGTCCACTTCTAATTATGACTTTATTCCCATAATATTTTGACTTTATTTTTGGCTCATTATAACTTTTTTCACAATCTAATTTTCCAAAAATTACAACTTATGTACGTTAATACATTCATTATTACAATGGTTTTTTTATGTTACTTTATGTTGCATTATGTTACTAAAATGTAACAATAATTATTTTTCCTCATAATGTTACATTATTCTTATAAAACTTGAAAATGTTTTCATCGGATTACATCTTTTGTCTAAATTAGGGATGTCCGATATTGGATATTTTGCCCATATGCCAGTATTGCCCAACTACAACTGATACCGATACCGATATACGTAAGATCACATATCTTCTGTCGTGGAATTAACACATATCTGTTGAGAAGCTAATGGATACAGCATCAGCAATTAGCTTCTTGTAAACAGCGTTTACGACATTGTAAAACATCTGACACAAAACATCATATCGTTACTAGTCACCCACAGTTGTTCATACGCTTCAGACGTGGTTTGATGAGGTCATCATTCGCGCGTCAGAAAATATTATCGGACATCCCTAGTTTGTTTTTTTTTGAACAATGTTTTTATTGAATTTTTCATACTTTTCCACAGAAATAATAAAAGAAAAACATAACACCAGTAGATAACAAGTACATAAAACAAAAAAATAAAAAAATAAAAACACAAATCACAAATCACACAACTCCACATGGTTTAGGTGACTGTGCACCCCATTGTCTAATATAGTCCAGTAGAGGTTTCCACATATTTTCAAAGTCCTCAGTCCTTCCTCGAGTAATGTAGGTCAGTTTTTCTAATGTAACATAATTTGTCATTTCCTCTATCCATAGGTTTATTGATGGTACATCCATTTTTCTCCAAAATAATGCAACTAGCCTCCTGGCCTGCAGGAGTCCAAAGTCAATCAAGGTTGATTTGTTTGAAGAAGTCACAAAATCTTTCGGGTAAATCCCCAACACTAAAAGCTTTGCTTGGTAAGGTACATTAATTCCAACAATTCTAGACATAGTGTCACGATCCGGGTGTTGTTCCCGTGACAGTTTTGGTTTTTAGTGGGATTTTCCTGTGTTGTGGTGGTTTCCGTGCACTTTAGTTTTCCTTTAATTACACACACCTGTTCCTCATTTGTTGGTGGGGCTATTTATGTTCAGGTGTGTGCGCCAGTCTGGGTCGGTTCATGGTATTCGTGTTAGTGTTACTGTATGGTTAGCGTTACTGTGTTTATTAGTGCTAGTGTTATGTTGCGGTCAGCCGTTATTCAGGCTTTGTTTTCCTGTGGACCTGGTTTTGTGTTTTTCCGCTGCTTCGCAGCATTGGCTACTATTAAAAGACTCCTGCACCTTACCTGGCTGACGTCCTGCTCGCTTCTTCCCCGGGGTTGTCACCATGCCGCGCCGAGCTAGCCGAGCAGTTCGCAACACATAGTCTGGCACACTCCCTTCAATTTGCTTGTAGTTTGGGGCATTCCCAACAACAATGAAGCAGGGTACCTCGCTCCCCTACACACTTATTACAGGTATCTGGGATATTAGGTGACCAGTTATTCAGCTTTGCTGGTGTTATGTATGTCCTCATCAACCATTTGTATTGTAGCAGCCTCAATTTTGTATTAATTGTTTCTTTTTGGGCCTTAAGACAAGCTTTATTCCAATCATCCTCCGATATATTCTCCTTAAAGTCAGAATTCCAGGCCTCTAATTTATCAATAGAGGATTCGTCATCATAAGATACTAAGGCTGAATAAAACAATGAAATTTGTCCCTTTTCCTTTTGATGNAAACCCGATGATGGACACCAGAGATCAGGGCTGCTGTCAATCTGAAGAAGGGGTCCTATCACGCATGGGTGGCTTGTGTGACTCCTGAAGCAGCTGACAGGTACCAGCAGGCCAAGTGGTACGTGGCTTCAGCGGTAGTCGAGCCAAGAACTCAGGTGTGGGAGGAGTTCGGTAATGCACAACTTTTGGTCGGGTTCCAAGAGGTTCTGGCAAACCGCCTGACACCTCAGAAAGGGTCCACACTAGGGTCCTACTAGTTGACTGTCACAGCGTTGATGGGAATTGTAGTTTTTTAGTTTAGTTTTAAACAGATCAAAGCACTCATCGGAAAACGAAATTGCATTCAGTTCTAAAACATCCCAAATTTCATCCCCTGGTGGGGATGGAGGCTGTCACGTTGCGCTCGTCGCGGCTTGGTGTAGCGACCCCGATGATGCAGAGAGCTGGACGTCAGGCAGGTAAGTGCGAGGAATCTTTTAATAAGAATGCTGCGAAGCAGCGGCAGGAACAAGAGAGCGTCACGTCACACGGAGAAAAACCATACACAACAATGAACCGACAAGGGACTGGCACACACACCTGAACATAATTAGCATGGAACACAAACGAGAAACAGGTGAGGTAATTAACAGGAGAAAAAACGAGAAGGCAAGGAAAACATGTGAAAACTAGGAAACTAACACAGGAAAAGCAACTAGAACGAAAACCAAAACTGTCACGAATACAAAACACAGATCGTGACAGGAGGCCTGCTGACCTTGCCTGAGGATATAGTCAGTTAGTGGAAGGAGTACTTGGAGGCTCTTCTCAATCCCACTGACATCCCTTCCATAGCGAAAGCAGAGTCTGAGGATACAAACGCGGAAAGTTCCATCACCGTGGCTGAGGTATCCGGGGTAGTCAAAACACTCCAACCGGAACCGGAAGGCATAGCTCTCAGTTTACCTGTCGACTTGAAATATTAAAGAAACAATTTCTTATAGGTAAAGATGGCTGATATTGATGGCCACCGACATTATTGGCCCGATTTTGGTGTAAAAATATAACATCGGTCAATATGGGTATGAGAACGCATGGATGGAAGTAGAGAGCAAGGATCCACCAAACTCGTGGAGTTCCTCGAGCCATGCTTTGCCATGCCCAATCGCAAGTATTTCTCAGATGTTCTCAGAAGGTTGCGTACCAGAGTTAAACAGTGTTGCTTGTCGCCACATCAAAACGCTAATTGCTGATGCTGATCATTAGCTTCACAACAGATACTGTTCGTGTTTATTCCACAACAGGAGATACAGTATGTAATGTTACACGGATCCATATTGGCTGATATCGGAATTGGGAAAATGAGAGTTGGGCGATATCGACACATTATTTACATTTACTGTTATTCAGCTACAGAATTACGCCCGGAGGCTGATTGGGCTAACTTAACAACACAGGTGAGCGAGTCCAACAAGCAAGGTACTGCTAAACAAGTCATCAAGCCGCCAATCTCATTCCACATCATTGAATCCACTGAATTCTTCATACATAAATAACATTTAAAAACACGTTAAATGATATACAGTACACTGTACATATATACATAAGTTACACATATTGTCTGGTCCAGAACCAATGTTGTACACCAGCTTAGCCGCCATTAACAGCACGGTTCTTTGTAAGCAACAGTACAGCGAGGGTAGCACGCGCCGCTTCCACACCCGCCCACCCACAATATTTTTAACATTTTTCTTCTTGTAAATGTTTTTTTTTCCTTTCATTATTACGACTGCATTTGCATAATATTTGACTTCTCATAATGCAACCTAATTTTTTCCGCCCTGTCCAGCCATTAGGACAGGTGGTATTGATGATCTAGATGCCCTTACACGCGAAACAGATTTGCTCTGCCAGGGAAAACCCTTCCCTCCCCTGGTACATAGATTTGATTTATCTGAATTTGATGTTCATTGGTTTGCACATTTGGAGCAGCCGGACCGGAGTAGGTGGGCATAGAGAAGAATAATAGAAAAGAAGATAGAAGGGGGAGTGCGGGAAAAAGGGGGACAAAGTAGAGACATAAGTCAGCAAATGTCTTTGACCAACCAACCTAATTCTAATACAAATACAATTTTGTTATGCACAGTGTTTATTGATTTGTTGTTTTAGTTGTGCATGTTTTCTCACACTGACGTGTTTCAGATCATCAAACAAATGGAAATATTAGTCAACCCAACAAAATGCTGTTTTTAAATGAAAGCTTTTATTATCAAGGGAGAAAAACCAAAACAAATCTACATGGCGCCGTGTAAAAAAGCAACCCTTGCTGGTTGCAGACAAGTAAGGGCGTGCTGTTGTGCCTTAATTGCTTCAAGACACGAGTCATCAACAAACGGCAACATCTGATATCATTCTTAACGATCAATCAACTAAGCTACTGATCTCCCCAATACTGAACATTGGAAAAGAGAGAACAACAATGGTGGAACACAGCTGGGCCGAAATAGACAGTAAGCAGACTATTTAAAATGGACGGGCCAAAGAGTTCTTGCTGGGCAAGCTAACGACTAATATTCGTGTGCAGGTTCTGGGGGAGGGCCCAGCTCTTGTTCGGGTACTCTTTCGGCCTTTCCCGAGCTCTGAGACATTTTCCACTGAGGCTGGCTCTGCAGATATATACAGCGAGTGCACAGCTGTGCTGACAAAAGCCCAACAATGGCGGGCTTAGACATTTTGCCACGTGGACACTTTTTCTCACATGACCCAATGCTGAGATTGGACTTTGGGTCACAGTAGCGGCGGAGTGCTTTTTTAAATTCCTTTTGTTTTGACTGGGCATTAAGAGATAACATCGCTCTTAACTAAGGGTGAAAAAATAATTTGTTTAATCTTCAAGCAGCTTGGCCCACACCTCATTAGGTTCATTTGGGTTGAGCTGAATCTTGACTCAAGCAAATGATCGAGTTTGTGAAGGCTCTAAAACCAGGTTCTTGTTCCACTAGCAGAGTTCCAACACTGCAAGAAAAGAAATCATGACCAGCTGTAATATTTTCTTGATTTATTTCACTTTTACTCCTTAAACACACCAGACAGTTTAAATGTAATGTTTAATAATCCGTAAAATAATAAAACAGAGAAAATATTAAATACATAATGAATTAAATGATGATTTACTTAAATTCAAACCAAAAACAAAAACAGTCGCTCTATGTACACTGTGTACAAGTTAGTGGGGTGGGGCGGATGTTGCCCTCTGCTGGACATTCTTGGCACTGCAGCATGTTAAAAGTAACGGAAGCAACTGTTTAAACTGCCCGCGAGCCTAAGTGAAGATAAGCGGCACATAAAACGGATGGATTGTTTAAACATTTTCATTTACAATATATAAGAATTACGTTGTCAATTTTCACTTATGGTTTATTTTCTGTTGTCAGGGTAATTCTGACGTCATAGTGATTCATTCGATGACATAGCTACAGTAACCGATTACATAAGAGTCCAATAAAGCTGGATTACCCGTACCGCCCTGCCGGTGCGTCATGGCGAGCAAATGAAGCGCCCTTTTCCTGCTGAGCGCTGAAAAGGACTCGTGGTAACTTAAAATGGCGTAGGTCCATAAACACCGAAGACTATAACGCTCACCATTAGGAGTACGCCCAAATTCGACGCACACATTGACGTTGTTCTTTGCGCATCATACCAACACATGTGGATTATTACGTACACTGAGAGTTTATTCTTCAAGATTTCATTTATGTTTGTGTTCCAATCCCCGCATGGCGCTGTAGCGAAAATCTGTCACTGAGTAAGTACATTGTGTGTATCTCCTTGTACATTCTTAATACTCTGCTCAAAAGAATTGGAGGAACACTTTGAAAACACATCAGAGGGAAAATCATCACCCTATAGAGAAGGGAAGACACTTCCCAGGGAACCAGGGCATCACTGAGCTCCTGGCCAGTGAGCACAGGGCCCACTACAGAACGTCGGGCCCTCTGGCCACCCTCATGGAGCCTGTTTCTGATTGGTCAGAAACATTCACCCCAGTGGCCTGCTGGAGGTCATTATGTAAGGCTTTGGTAGTGCTAATCCCGTTCCTCCTTGCACAAAGGAGCAGATACCGAACCTGCTGAGGGTTTAAGGACCTTCTACGGCCCTGTCCAGCTCTCCTGGAGTAAATACCTGTCTCCTGGAATCTCCTCCATGCTCTTGAGACTGTGCTGAGAGACACAGCAAACCTTGCAACGGTACGTATTGATGTGCCATCCAGGAGGAGTTGGACTACTTGTGCAACCTCTGTAGCGTCCAGGTAGCGCACCGTGCTATCAACAGAGATGTTGATCCAAGCCAAATGAAAAACTACAGCAGTAGAAAGTCAGTCAGTAAAAAATCAGCCAAAAGAGATGAGGAGTCAGCGGTCTCAACCTGGAAAACCATTCCGGTTTTGGGGTCTGTCTCATTGTTGTCCCTCTGATGCACCTGTTGTTGATTTCATTAACAACAAAGCAGCTGATGAACAACCCCCTCTGCTACTTAACTGACCACATCAATATCCCAGAAGTTTGACTGATAGGTTACTATACTCTGATTAGAAAGTGCTCCTCTAATTTTTGTGAGCATTGTATGCAGGCTTTAAACCAGCCATCATGAGTGGACCAACAAGTGATGCACAAATTCAAGCCATTCAAACAACTTACCAACATCAGACTGGAATAAAAAGTATGTAGGCTGATTACTTTTCTCTTTACGAGTGCTCATGTGAAACTTTATCCAAATGTGACCATGCAAAATACAGAATTTTGATGCGGAATTACAATAAAATGAATTGATGATTGAATGAAGTGTGAGGAGTAGGGGGTGCATGGCCACCCAAAGAAAAATGAGTTCAAAAGACATCATTACCATACATAGAAATAATGTATAGATTTGGTTGAAAAGCGGCAGTTTTTGGGCTATATTTGCCCAAATCAGACGTTGACCAAACGTCTGTTTCTGGGCTATGGCCCATGCTGTTCAAGGCAATGACGGACGGATATCACAAATTTGAGTTGAAAAATGTCCTTAATTTGCGTCACTGGCCTAATACTGCTCTAAAGCATTGAATGCAAAGGACTAAGCATCACCTTTGCCCGACATGCTTGGGCCCTCTTGTATTGTGCTAATATGTATCATTAACTATGCGTTTGACAGGTGCATATTTGCTAAAGTACAGGTACACAAAGGGTAGACGCGTCTTGCATAAGGCAGGACTTCATGGCCGGGTCAGGCTTTGACCCTTGAACACACAAGCGTGGCCGCACGGACCACCCACGGGGACGTTACTATGACACGAGCAAATATGAACGGCTATAAAAAGGGGGTGGGAACGGCGACGGAGTTCATCAGGCCGACTGGCAGAGATTGGCGAGTCTGAAAGGTATGCAGATGTGCTATTTGATGTTGTGTTTTTCTATTTGCAAACACAGTGCTACGTTTCTTGTGAAATAAAGACCTCGCTGACCGCGCATTCATATCAGCTTCACCAAGGCAGGTTTTTCGTTGGATGCGATTGTGAAGGTATCCCTAAGGACGCGTCCCGTGGCCATGAAGTTGCTGTTGGCTTTCTGTGTTGCCTTGCTGCTCTCTGCAGGTGAGTGTCACTCATTCTCCACTCAACCAATACCACTTCTGCTTGGACCTCCGCAGCACAGAGGTGGTGAGCCTCAGAAAGCCTGTCAAAAGCAGCCATGGTGTATCATCCTACATTGTAGCATTTTAATATACCATGGCAGGGGTGTCCAAACTTTTTTGCCTGAGGGCCACATAGTAAGTAAGTAAGAAAGGTAGCTATTGGCTGTCCTAGAAGTCGCTAGATGACGTCATCGCATAATTTGCATATGATGTTAGAAAACACGGTAGGAAAAAAAGCATAACCTCGTAAAGATAGTCCACTACAGTTTACAAATAAAAAGTAAATCTAAACACACCCTCCTCTTTTATCCAATGAAGATAAATATTAGTTTTAAATCTCGTCGTCTAAAACAGGGCAAGCTCCACCCCACCCCCACGGCTCACGCATGCGGGATTCATTTGCACTTATGATGGGTAGGTCATCCACAAAGCTAACTTCATACTGCTGGTTTGTGAGCGCCTTTGGGTGGGGCGGACCTGTCAGCAAATACCAGAAAACTAGAAAATATGTCGTGGGGGGGTTGGAATTTTGCCATATTTAGCACTGCACGGTAGATATGCTAAGAAATTTCAAGAAACAACTGCATGTCATCTTTGTGATATCGGTGACAAGGCATGTTATTCAACTCCACTCTTCGCTTTTTCCCCCCAAATATTTTAACTTTCTTATCAAAAAATATTTGTAAGTTTTCTTCTCAAAGTATTATGACATTATTCCCATAATATTTTGACTTTATTTCCATAATATTGTATTTCCCCCAATATAAGTTTCCAAAAATGACCATATTTGTTTTTCAAAATGTGACAATATAGTATGAAAAAAATTCCCTTTCTTTAATATTTCACCCATATGCTACTAAAATGACATAATTTTTCTTTCTCGTGCTATGAGAGTTTGTTTCTCTATTTTTGCGTTATTCTCATTAAATTAGTTTTTTCCGTTTCTGCTGTTTGTTTTTTACATTTCCAATTATTTCAACTTTTTGGTTGTAAACTTTCCTCTCGTAACAGTATGACTTAATTCCCATAATATTTGGACTTTATTTTCATAATACTGTAACTTTACCCCAACCTACGTTTTCAAATATTGCTGTGGTTTCCTATAATATCACAACTTAAAAAAAACAGCCTTTTCTTTATTATTTGGCTTGTAAAAGTATCACTTTAACTTGTTCCATTATAATATTTTTCTCTGAATATTTTGACTTTGTTCTTGTTAGATTACCACTGATGTTTTAATTCTTCTGTTTTTATTAGTTTTCTTATTAAATTATCATTTTAGAATGTGTCGCGAATGAAAATAGCCCCCGGGCAGCGCTTTGGACCCCCTGAACTAGAGTATCTTAAATAAGTGTCAGAGGCCCAGCAATAGTGTTTTGGAATTGTGTTAGCCCCCGGATGCTGGAATGCAGACGGTGCAGAAGTGCTTTTAATAAACGCTACTGCCAACACTGCAGTTTGTGTGTGTAGCTTTAATGCTACCGCACTGTTTGTCCCAGACAAGCGTGTGTCTGTAAGTGGTGGGTGTATTCTCAAGGTGGGCTCATCGAACTTGGGGCGCGTGAGTGGCGACACTTGAGGAGGGAGGTTTTTACTTCCTGATCTCATGACAGGTGGCAGTTTGAAAAGCGAGTGTTCAGAGTGCATTTCGTGGGAGATGATAGATTTTGTTCATATTTGGTGCTCATAAATAGTATCTAGGGGTGCAAATTATTGTCAGGGCCTCATAAAAAGTCATTTTATTAGGGGACCTTTGTACATCAACACGTTAAGAGTCGCATTGGATATGGAGTTGACAGCTCGGGCTTTTAGCTCAATGGTTAGAAACTCTCATCGAAGCCTAGGCGTAACGCGGGACTGGGGTGCACTCACGCAATGTTCAGCTGATTTTTTTTTCAAACTTTCGAACTGAAACTCAAACCCCCGTGATGGTTATTGCTCCGTTCACCCTGTCTCACATTTTTTCCCAGGCAACGCTCTCAACTGCCATCACTGCGTCCCCAAAACAGCCGGAGGAGATTGCGAGCTCAGCGTGGAGACGTGCAGACCCGAGAAAGATGGCTGCGCCACCACCAGGTTCTTAAGGAAGCCATGTGAGATGATTCCATTCACTCCATCACGGCCTGGTCACATGATGGGCCATTGTTTTAAAAGTCTTCTTCCCACTGCCTTCCTTTCAGATGGCCATTACCAGAAATGCATGGCTCAGTCAGACTGTGAGATGCTCAAGATGAACGCTTTCATCGAGGTCACGTGTTGCAATAGCGACATGTGCAACCCTATATAAAGAAGATAAACACACTGGATGCCTTTAACTTGAAGTGCAATTATGCAAATGACACTATTTGTATGGTTATTGGAAGCATCTAAAATAAAAAACAAATAAAAAAAATAAAATTTTTGTACCTACAGACATATTCACAAAGAGTGGCCTGTGCTCTCATAAACAATGAAAGACTTCATTCCTTGGAAGCCCCGAGGACCAAGTGGAAAAAGCAGACAGATTCATTGAGCAAACAGGATGACAAAACATACAATGGCACGCGCTTGCAGCTGTGTAGCAGGTCGCAAGTGGTAACTCCACAAAAATCCAGTTTTTAACATACAGAAACCTAAAATGCAATCTCAAACTCTGGCAACTAACCATCAGTCACCTGCAAACATGGGAGAACTGAGTGAAGTTGGCCCCCCACCCCCTTCAATAAAAAGTCTTATTTGTTTGTGCGCCGGTTGTGGAATTTAAAATGAATGTTTGTGCTGCTTCCATTTTTGAGTTATTGCAGTTTATTTTACAGGTCAACCAAGGTTCACCTGGCCCCCCATTTGCCAAAAGAAATCCAAACATTCATTTGTGGGCTGTTTGTGCTGTTTTGTGCAGTTAAAATGAGTGAATGTGCGGCTTTCGCTTTTGAGGTAATAACGATTAAAGTTTTGGGCTATTACATAATCAGCCCCCTGGTGTGCTCAAAATGAAAGCAAAATAGTCTAATTTGTTTCCATCGTTTGTGCAATTAAAATAAACTTTTGAGGTGATCTTGCTTTTGAGATAATACAAATGTTTTATAGGTCAACCAAACATCACCCAGCCCCCCCATTTGCAGATGAAACCAAAATAATTCTGTGCTACGTTTGTTCTGTTTTGTGCGGTTAAAAGGCATGTTTGTGCTGCTTTCATATTAACGATATTAACGTTTGAAGTTCTGGGTAACTACATAACCAGGTCATGGTCATTTATACAGAAGCTCTGAGAGCAGAGGAAACGTTGAAGCCACGTTTCTGCGAAAAACAAGAAATCCAGATGCTGAGATTTCAAAAAAAAATGTTGAATTAGCATTTAATACGGCCCCTCGAGTCCTGACTGGCTGGAGAACTAACACAAAGCAGGGATCGGAGTTCGGTGTGATCCACGGGATCCAGGCCTCCTGGGGAGGCAGGTTGTCAGGAGAAGCTGGTCGGATGCCGCAGGAACAGCATGAGATGTGTGGTGCAGGTAAGGTGGAGAAGGAAAACTAGAATTTTCAGCGTGCTTCGGTCATCAATCATAAGCTTCAGATCTGGCGATCATACACAGGTGAGACACGGTGGAAGATTGTGGCGCCATCTTACTCCCGTGACTATGCTCTAAAAGTCTTCACTTGTTTTTCCGAATTAAAGTCTACAGCGACGATACTGCTGACAAAGCCCGTGACCAGGACGACATATGCAGATTGGATGTGTGGAAGGTGGTCATCACATCCATGTGCTGGAGAAGCACTACCGAATGTCACTGCTGGTGTAGTAGATCTTCTCATGATAGATCTTCTCTGATTCACCCTTCAGCTCCTTTCTGCCAATTCTGTGATCTCGGCCGGCGGACTGGACCGCTTGGAGACCTTGATAGCCAAGTCCTAATACTTCTTGAGTTGCTCTGGTTTTCTACTGGACTCTCGGTTAGCCTCCACCTGCTCGGAGAGCTTTTGGAGGGCCTTCTTCCTCTCCTCATCCATTGTCTATTGTGTTACATTCCTGATAGTCCTGGGATACCAACCGCTCCTCCAGTTTGACAACCAAAATCCTGTCCACCAAAACAGCCAAACAGCTTCTGTGACCACTGGTTCCACGCATCAAGGATCCGCTTAGGATCTGTCCCAGCAGGGTCCTCATATGGCAGGACCCTGCTGGGACAGCCAAGTTTATCATCTCTCGTGACTTCCCGATCTTGCAGCCACTCGGCCATTAGAGGTATTTAGCCACTTGGCTACAGGAGGACGTGGGATCGTGTGCTCTGCCTGCAGGCTACGGGTGACGCCCTGGATTTCTGTCTACTTCTCCCAGTCCTCCCAGTGGTGTTTCCTAGCTCTTGTTATGTGCTCTTGCCTAAGTATTTTTGTTGTAACTTTATCTCACGTCCTCCTACCACCTTGTGGCACCATTCTTTTGTTTTTTGTCTTTCACAGTTGCCTAGTTTAGCCCAGTAACTGGTTCACTGTGCCCCTTTTTTGGTTATTTTTTATCTTTTGGTACCCTATTTTGCACCGTCCCTCTGAGTTGTTTATGCCTACATTTTTCCTGCTTTGGCAAACCACTTATTTTTGTGTACATTAAAAGACTAATTGGGTGGCTTCTGGGCCGGGGGGCTCGGGGGCGGTTGACCTGCTTGCCCGAAGCTGGCCGGCCCCCGGCGGGTGTTCCGGCGTTTGGCGCAATACTTGGCTGACGGTCGAGTGGTCAGCGCCCTCGCCTCCCATTGCGAAGCTCCATCCATCCATCCATCCATCCATTTTCCTCCGCTTATCCGGGTCCGGGTCGCGGGGGCAGCAGCTTCAGTAGGGAAATCCAGACTTCCCGGTCCCCAGCGACCTCTTCCAGCTCCATCGGGAGGACACCAAGGCGTTCCCAGGCCAGCTGTGAGACATAGTCCCTCCAGCGTGTCCTAGGTCTTCCCGGGGGCCTTCTCCCGACTGGGCATGCCCGAAACACCTCACCAGGGAGGCGCCCGGGAGGCATCCGGACTAGATGCCCGAGCCACCTCAACTGGCTCCTCTCGATGTGAAGGAGCAGCGGCTCTACTCTGAGCTCCTCCCGGATGGCCGAGCTCCTCACCCTATCTCTTAGGGTGAGTCCAGCCACCCTACGAAGGAAACTCATTTCCGCCGCTTGTATCCGCGATCTCATTCTTTCGGTCATGACCCATAACTCATGACCATAGGTGAGGGTGGGAACGTAGATCGATCGGTAAACAGAGAGCTTTGCCTTCCGGCTCAGCTCTCTCTTCACCACGACGGTCCGGTACAGCGACCGCATTACTGCAGATGCTGCACCGATCCGTCTGTCGATCTCACGCTCCAACCTTCCCTCACTCGTGAACAAGAACCCGAGATACTTGAACTCCTCCACCTGAGGCAAGACCTCACTCCCAACCCGGAGGGTACAGTCCACCCGTTTCCGACTGAGAACCATGGCCTCGGATTTGGAGGTGCTGAGTCTCATCCCAGAAGCTTCACACTCAGCTGCAAACCGCTCCAGTAAACGCTGAAGGTCACAGCCTGATGAGGCCATAAGGACCACATCGTCTGCAAATAGCAGAGACGAGATCCTAAGGTCACCAAGCTGGACTCCCTCAACACCTTGACTGCGCCTAGAAATTCTGTCCATGAAGATTATGAACAGAATCGGTGACAAAGGGCAGCCTTGGCGGAGGCCAACGTTCACCGGAAACAAGCTCGACTTACTGCTGGCAATGCGAACCAGGCTCCTGCTTCGATTGTACAAGGACCGAATGGCACGTAGAAGCGGACCATCAATCCCGTACTCCCGGAGCACCCCCCACAGGACACCACGAGGGACACGGTCGAATGCCTTTTCCAGGTCTACAAAGCACATGTAGACTGGTTGGGCAAACTCCCACATACCCTCGAGTACCCTTGCAAGGGTGTAGAGCTGGTCCAGTGTTCCGCGACCGGGACGAAAACCACATTGCAGCTCCTCTAACCGAGGTTCGACTAACGGTCGTACCCTTCTCTCCAGCACCCTGGAGTAGACTTTCCCAGGAAGGCTGAGGAGTGTGATCCCCCTATAGTTGGAACACACCCTCCGGTCACCCTTTTTAAAAATGGGGACCACCACCCCGGTCTGCCAGTCCAGAGGTACTGTTCCTGACTTCCATGCAATGTTGTAGAGGCGTGTCAACCAACACAGTCCTCCAACATCCAGAGCCTTGAGAAATTCTGAGCGGAACTCGTCTACCCCCGGAGCCTTGCCACTGGGGAGTGATTTGACTACCCCAATTACCTCAGCCACGGTGATAGAACTGTCCACGTACGTATCCTCAGACTCTGCTTCCTCTATGGAAGGCATGTCAGTGGGATTGAGAAGGGCCTCGAAGTATTCCTTCCACCGACCAACTATATCCACAGTCGTGGTCAGCAAGCCCCCGTCCGCACTGTAAACAGTGTGAACTGGGGGCTGCTTCCCCTTTCTGAGGTGTCGGACGGTTTGCCAGAACCTCTTCGAGGCCGACCGAAAGTCGTGCTCCATAGCCTCACCGAACTCCTCCCACACCCGAGTTTTTGCCTCGACCACCGCCGAAGCCGCGTGCCGCTTGGCCTGCCGGTACCTGTCAGCTGCTTCGGGAGTCCCGCAAGCCATCCATGCTCGATAGGACTCCTTTTTCAGCTTGACGGCAGCCCTAACCCCCGGTGTCCACCATCGGGTTCGGGGCTTGCCACCACGACTGGCACCGACCACCTTGCGGCCGCAACCACAACTGGCTGCCTCAGCAATAGAGGCACGGAATACGGCCCATTCGGACTCAATATCCCGGTCCTCCCTCGAAATGCAGGCGAAGCTCTGCCGGAGATGAGAGTTGAAGACTCGACGAACGGGAGACTCTGCCAGACGTTCCCAGCACACCCTCACTACGCGTTTGGGTCTGCCAGGTCTGTCCGGCATCCTTCCCCGCCATCTAATCCAACTCATCACCAGGTGGTGGTCAGTTGACAGCTCAGCCCCTCTCTTCACCCGCCTGTCCAGAACATGCGGACGCAGGTCTGATGATACGACCACAAAGTCTATCATAGACTTGCGACCTAGGGTGTCCTGGTGCCAAGTGCACTTATGGACATCCTTATGTTCAAACATGGTGTTCGTTATGGACAAACTGTAATTCGCACAGAAGTCCAGCAACACACACCGCACGGGTTCAAGTCAGGGAGGCCGTTCCTCCCAACCACGCCACTCCAAGTCACACTGTCATTGCCCACATGGGCCCAGCAAAACTATGGAGTCACCAGCTGGGGTGCTCTCCAGAACCCCTCTGATAGACTCCAAGAAGGCTGGGTACTCTGAACTGCCTTTCGGCGCATACGTACAAACCACAGTCAGGACCCTTTCCCCATCCCGAAGGCGTAGGAAAATAGCCCTCTTGTTCACCGGGGATGACTCCAGCACAGAGGCACCAAGCCGGGGGATAATAATAAGCCCACCCCAGCTCGCCGCCTCTCCCCTGCAGCAACTCCAGAGAAGAACAAGGTCCAGCCCCTCTCAAGGAATTTGGTTCCAGAGCCCAAACTGTGGGTTGAGGTGAGTCCGACTATATCTAGTCGGAATCTCTCCGCCTCCTCCACAAGCTGGGGCTCCTTCCCCACCAGAGAAGTGACATTCCATGTCCATAGAGCCAGGTTTTGCCGCCGAAGACTAGGTCGCTCGGACACCCGCCCTCGACCACTGCCCCCCTCGGCTCAACTAAGAGGGTTAACTGGACAGTTCTGGCAAATGTGTCTCGTAGAGAGGCCTGTAACTGGAACCTCCTCTTTGATGAACATTGAATAATGAATATTACCCGTAAAGTATACTCATCTAAAACGAGTATACGGCTCATCCTTAGTTGCAATCACAAATCATGTTATAATAAATCCGAATCTTTTTTGTCCTCAGTTCAGCCGTCGCCCCTAATGTGGCGCTGATTAGAGGACAGTGACTTTTTTATTTTTTTAACAACATGATGAATGCATACGAGGGTATTGGAACGGAATCTTTGAACTAATCCATGTCACCACTGTGGAAAAAGTACAGTGATTCAATAATAGAAAATGTAAAATGGCGCCATTTAAAATTGCCCGTTCATTTTCAATGGGAACATTTTCCACAGAAAATACAAAATTACACTAATTGTGGCAATATTTTGAAATGTCTGTATAGGTAGCAACTAGAGATGAGCTAGGGATATGTTTATGGTGTTTATATGTTATTAGTTATTAATTGCTACTCTGTATTTGGAAAATGAAGCTCAGTGGCTGTTATGAACATTCACCTTTAGAGGGTACTATTCAGGATGAGTACTCAGAATGAGTACTCAGGATGAGTAACACCCTCTAACGGTAAATGTATGTAGTAGCAATGAATATATGTATTCAGGATGAATAGCACCCTCTAACGGTGAATGTACGTAACAGCAATTAATGTATGTAATCAGGATGTGATTGTTTTTCTTCTAGATTCACAGAGTGTAGATGATGAGGTCCGGGGCTGGCAAAAAAATGTTGGTGAGGTTCCAAAATGACGCAAAGGTTGGCGTTGGCCTGCTAGATCAACTTGTCAGTCTGTACGGTGCGGTTAAAGTATTCAGAATAATTGTCCCTGTGAATGATGGCACTGATGTGGTATAACAGCTGGTTGGACTACAGACTGGACACCAGACACCCAAAAGCCAAATTCATGGATCTTCTCCATTTGTAGGTGTAAAGACGCATGTCTACTGAACCATCACATGCACCACAGACCAGCTCACAGCCTCCACCCTGCAGTGTGCGGCGTGACCTACTTGACCACCTACAGCAATACTTTGCGACTAGTGCAACATCCAGCCGGGCTTTTTGCTGCACTGGAACTGCTTCATGGCTGCCTATCAAAATAAGACTCGAGTTCTTCTCATGTTCAAGGTCCATCCCAAAAATAAATAACAGGTCAAGGTTAATTAGCATACTATATAAGGTACAGTTATGGGTCGGAACTTCCATACTTTGCAAATATATATATATAAAAATTATATACTGTGTATTTGTGTGCGTGTGTGGATGTCCACTTTCTGTTTTTGCCCAGATAGAAAAAAGCAGCCCCTCTCCCCATAATTGCAGCGCCCCCTAGGTATCAATATGTTCAACTGAACATTTTGTAAACCAGTGGTTCCCAAACTTTTTTTTGCAGTGCCGCACTTTTGGCGCTAAAATGATTTTCAGCCCCTCTAAAAAACTAAAAAGTGTTCTTGCTAGATCTGCAACACCCCACCCCCATCATAATGCTAGGTCCCCCAGTTTGAAAACCACTCTTGTAAAGAAACTACAAAACTGTCTACATGTGAAATGTGGTGTGTGAAAAGTACACGTTTAGCACACTGCAAAGTGAGTTTATCCCAGACAAAGCTTTTCCTTCCAGACACGGAGGCGGTCTACTCCTACTATGATGCATTTGATGGCCCACGGGAAATCGAACAGCTTTGTCCGACCACAAATGCACAAACGTTTCTGGAGCCACTGATGGAAGACTCCACGCCGGCGAGCGCTTTACATAACCACTTTTTGCTTTAATGATTACAATCAAAAACATTTGTACAACATTTTCAACTTTTAGAAAATGGATGCAGATTTCTTTTATTTGGCTGACATTTACTGCAATGAAAAAAAAACGACAAGTGACGGTATCGACGCGAGAGTAGACGAAAATAAAATGTACCCGAATAAACGCTCCCTTCCTTGCGTGGCCGCCAAAGTGACGGCGCGTGACTACGTCTAGCCGTGGTTATTATCGCTAGACGGTAGGAACGTTTGTTCCGTTGCGTTGCTGTTTTGCATCAGTTGAGTACAAATGGCAGGGTGGGATTTTTACTGGGATTAAATTTATGATCGCCACTCGTCCTGCGTTGACATTAAACACAAAAAAACCATGGATGACAAAGAGTAATCAGGAATACTGATAAATAATGGGGATGTTCAGAGCCTGAAATACAGTAGACACTATTGGATATTTAGGGCCCTGGGAGGGGTGAGTGGGCGGGGGGGCGGAGTCGGCTGAGGTGGACAACTGGCGGCTAGCCTTCAAGTAAACGGGATATCCCAGTGCAGTGTCCTGTGAGTCAGTCGGGGGCGTCTACATCACGGAGCAAGACGTCTTTCCAGGCTGCACGCCGCCGTCCATCTTCTCCGCCTCCAGGATCATCCTCCGGAAAACCTCCACGGCAGTCTGCGTACACCATCACAGAGTCAGGGATCACACACACACACACCCCTTTCAAATGTTTAAGCACTTTTGCATTGAAAAAATGCCTTTTTTCATGGTAAAAACTCCGTGGCTGTATAGACGTAGCTGCTTTCCTATTAATATATGATGTTATTTTTGTTACCATTTCATTATTACGCTACATTAACGATTAAAAAAGGACAATTCATAGGAAAACATAATGTTCCAAAGTAAAGCGATTGATTTTTCTATATAATGTACAGTGTTTCCTGCAAGACTGTAGTCTATTTGTGGTGGTGGTTTGTTGACAGTGTTTGCATAATTGGGACATGACCACAGATGAATGAACGGATGTGAAACACTGTAATATTATAATAATACTGTATATATCCACATGTGACCTGTATCGGTCCAGGGGCAGGAAGCGGGCAGGGAACATCACTGCAGACACTTCACACAAACTATCCAACCTGGATTGGATTAAGGTCTCAGTATTAGGCTGGCCACTCCATAACATAACATAAGATTTTGCTGGTTTATTAGTGTGTTTGGGGTCATTGTCTTGTTGAAATACCCATTCCAAGGGCATGTCCTCTTCAGCATAAAGCAACATGACCTCCTCAATTATTTTGACATATACAAACTGATCCATGATCCCTGCTATGGGACAAATAGACCCAACACCATGGTAGGAGAAACATGCCCATATCATGACTACCATGCTTCACTGTCTTCACCGTGTGCTGTGGCTTGAATTCAGAGTATGGGGGTCAACTCAAAAACTGTCTGCGGCCCTTGGACCCAAAAAGAACAATTTTACACTCATCGGTCCACAAAACATTCCTTCATTTGTCTTTAGGCCAGTTGATGTGTTCTTTGGCAAATTGTGATCTCTTCTGCACATGTATGCCTTTTATAACAGAGACACTTTGCGGGGAATTCTTGTAAATAGATTAGCTTCACACCGACGTCTTCTAACTGTCACAGTACTTACAGGTAACTCCAGACAGTCTTTGATCATCCTGGAGCTGATCATTGGCTGGGCCTTTGCCATTCAGATTATTATTTTATCCATTTTGAAAGTTGTCTTCTGTTTTCTGCCACGTTTCTCTGTTTTTTCCCTCCATTTTAAGGCACTGGAGATAATTTTAGCTGAACAGCTAAAACATCTTTTACACCTCCTCCTAAGTTTCTCCCTATCCAACCAACTTTTTAAGTAAAGAAGGTTGTTCTTCTGAACAGTGTTTTGAACAACTCATTTTCCTCAGGCTTTCAAAGAGAAATGCAAGTTCATGTTCCTTTCATCCTTAAGTAGGGGCCCCCTGATTTACACCTGTTTTTTTCACAAAACTGATAACTGATTGAATGCCACACTGCTATTTTTTAACACACTCCTTTCGACTAATTGCCCAATTGCACAGCCTTAAGAGTGTGCATGTAATGAATGCTGCGTCTTGTTTGTTTTCTGAACATCTACTGCACCTACTGGTAACTTGTTTGCCTGACTGTGATCCTGACTCTAGGATCCTACCTGGTTCTCTTTGGCCGAGGATTCCATGAAGGCAGCATTCCAGGAGTCAGCTAACGCTTTCCCCTCCTCGCAGCTAATTACTCTGAAAGGGAAAACCAAGCTAAATCATTGGGCCAAACCACTACATTGGAATAGGACAATGTACACACTCAATAGCCATCGTTACACCGTTAGATGCACCTGCTCAAGCTGTTTGTATCATTTTCACCCTTATGAGGACAGAATGCTTTGTTGGACTTTTGAATCCTCCCTGAGTCAGGACCTTATCGTGGTGGAGAAGTTTGCGTGTTCCAATGGTCCTAGGAGCTAAGTTGTCAGGGGCTGTCATGCCCCTGGTAGGGTCACCCATGACAAACAGGTCCTAGGGGAGGGACCAGACAAAGAGTGGCTCAATAGACCCCAATGATGCACAATAACATTGGACTTCGTTTTCCCTCGCCCGGACGCGGCCTGGAGGTGGGGCACGATGGCGAGCGTCTGATGGCCGGGCCTGCACCCATGGGGCCTGGTCAGGCATGTGCACCCTCCCATTGGCTCACCACTCATAGGAGGGGCCAAAGGGGTCGGGTGCAAAGAGAGCTGTGTGGCGGCCTGGAGGCGGAGGCCTTGGCGGTCCGATCCTCGGCTACAGAAGCTAGTTGTTGGTATGTGGAATGTCACCTCTCTGGCGGGGAAGGAGCCTGAGCTGGTGCGTGAGGTGGAGAAATTCTGGCTAGATATAGTTGGACTCACTTCAACGCACAGCAAGGGCTCTGGAACCAGTCCTCTCAAGAGGAGCTGGACTTCATTCCACTGGTGTTGCCGGCAATGAGAAGCGACAGGCAGGGGTGGCAATTCATGTTGCCCCCCGGCTCCAAGCCTGCACGTTGTAGCTTAACCCGGTAAGCTAGAGGGTAGTTTCACTACGCATTCGGGTGGGGGGACGGGTCCTGACTGTTGTTTGCAGTTCAGAATACCCGCCTTTTTTGGAGTCCTTAGAGGAAGTACTAGAGAGTGCTCCCTCGTGGGATACCATGTTCTGCTGGGTGACTTTAACGTTCATGTTGGCAGCGACAGTGAGACCTGGAGAGGTGTGATTGGGAGGAACGACCCCCCTAATCTTAACCCGAGCGGTGTTTTGTTATTGGACTTCTGTGCTCGTCACGGATTGTCTATAACGATTGTCTGTAACGAACACCAAGTTCAAGCATAAGGGTGTCCACATGTGCACTTGGCACCAGGACACCCTGGGCCGCAGTTCGATGATTAACTTTGTGGTTGTATCGTCGGACTTGCGGCCACATGTTTTGGACACTCGGGTGAAGAGAGGAGCGGAGCTGTCAACTCATCACCAACTGGTGGTGAGTTGGTTCCGATGGTGGGGCAGGATGCCAGTGTCAGACCTGGCAGACCCAAATGCATTGTGAGTGTCTGCTGAGAACGTATGGCAGAGTCCACTGTCAGAAGGAGTTACAACTACCACCTGGAGAGCTTTGACCATGTTCCGAGGGAGGCAGCGGACATTTAGACCGAGTGGGCGATGTTTCGTGCCTCCATTGTCGATGCGGCTGACCGGAGCTGTGGCCGTAAGGTGGTCGGTGCCTGTCGTGGTGGTAATCCCAGAACCCGTTGGTGGACACCAGTGGTGACTCATGGCCCATGGGACTCTGGAGGCAGCTGACAGGTACCGGCAGGCCAAGCGGTATGCAGCTCTGGCAGTCGCTGAGGCAAAAACCCGGACATGGGAGAAGTTCGGAGAGGCAAAGGAAAACGACTTTCAGATGGCTTCAAATAGATTCTGGACCAGCATCCACCGTCTCAGGAGGGGGAAGCAGTGCACAGTCAACACCATGTATAGTTGGGACGGTGTGCTGGTGAACTCGACTCGAGATGTTGTGGACCAGTGGTGGGAATACTTTGAAGATCTCCTCAATCCCACCGACACGTCTTCCAAGATGGAGGCAGCGCCCGGGGACTCTGAGGCGGGTTCGCCTATCTCTGGGACTGAGTTTACCAAGATGGTCAAAAAGCTCCTTGGTGGCAAGTCCCTGGGGGTGGATGAGATCCGCCCAGACTTCCTTAAGACCCTGGATGCAGTGGCCGTGTCTCGGTTGACACGACTCTGCTGCATCGCGTGGACACCACCCCTGGACTGGCAGACCGGGATGGTGGTCCCGCTTTTCAAGAAGGGGGACTGGAGGGTGTGTTCTAACTATCATGGGATTACACTCCTCAGCCTTCCCGGTAAGGTCTATTCAGGGGTTCTGGAGAGGAGGATCCGCCAGATAGACGAATCTCAAATTCAGGAGGAGCAGTCTGGTTTTCGTCCCGGTTGTGGAACTGTGGACCAACTCTATAATCTCGACAGGGTCCTTGAGGGTGCATGGGAGTTTTCCCAACCAGTCTACATGTGTTTTGTGGACTTGGAGAAGGCATTCAACCGTGTTCCTCGGCGAATACTGTGGGGAGTGCTATGGGAATATGGGGTATCGGACCACCTAATCTAGGCGGTTCATTCCCTGTATGACCGGTGTCAGAGTTTGGTTCGCATTGCCGGCAATAAGTCGGACCCGTTTCCAGTGAGGGTTCGACTCCTACCGGGCTGCCCTTTGTCTCCGATTCTGTTCATTACTTTCATTGACAGAATTTCTAGGCGCAGCCAGGGCGTCGAGGGGTTTGGTGGTCACAGGAATCGGTCTCTGCTTTTTGCAGATGACGTGGGCCTGCTGGATTCATCGAGTTGTGACCTTCAACTGTCACTGGATGAATTGGCAGCCAAGTGTGAAGCGGCCGGGATGAGAATCAGCACCTCCAAGTCCAAATCCATGGTTCTCACCCTGAAAAGGTGGAATGCCATCTCCGGGTGTTGGGGATGAGATCCTGCCCCAAGTGGAGGAGTTTAAGTACCTTTGGGTCTTGTTCACGAGTGTGGGAAGGATAGAACGTGAGATAGATGGATAGGTGCGGCATCTGCAGTCACGCAGACTTTGCATCGATCTGCTATGGTGAAGAGGGAACTGAGCCAAAAGGAAAAGCTCTTAATTTAGCGGTCCTAACCTCAAGTATGGTCATGAGCTTTGGGTAGTGACCGAAAGGACAAGATCGCCGGTACAAGCGGCCGAAATGAGTTTTCTGCGCAGGGTGGCTGGGCTCTCCCTTAGAGATAGGGTGAGAAGCACTGTCATCCGGGAGAAACTTGGAGTAGAACTACTGATCTTCCGCATTGAGAGGCGGCAGATGAGGTGGCTCGGGCATCTTGTTAGGATGCCTCCCGGACGCCTTCCTGGGGAGGTGTTCAGGGCACGTCCAACCGGGGAAGACCCTGGACATGTTGAAGAGACTATGTCTCTCGGCTGGCCTGGGAACACCGCGGCATCCACCGGGAAGAGCTAGACGAAGTGACCGGGGGGGAGGGAAGTTTGGGCTTCTCTGCTTAGGTTGCTGCCCCCGAGACCCGATCTCGGATAGGCGGGAGAAAATGGATGGCTGGATGGACTTTTGATACAGCTTGTGCAGGTATACCTAGTGTGGTGACCGGAGCTATTACACAGGCTGTTCGGAAGACGTACCTCTCCATATGCAGGTCAGTCTTGTTTCCGACCAGCATTATGGGTACCCTGGGGAAGGGAGGGAAAAGATTGAACTGACACTCATTTCGTACCTCTTTGGAGCCACTTGCTTGGACAAAGTGAGAAGACGCCGTACTCACTGAACTTTCCCCACCATGTCCAGCAGTTTCTCATGGATAACTTGCACAACTTCGAAGCTGCAAGACCAAAAAATAAAAATATTTATCATCCAATGTGTGTTATGGAAGTATTAGTAAAACGTAAAGTGCACCTTTTATTGGATGTGACGGAATAGACCAGGATGTAGCCGTTGATGTCTATGGAGTACGTCTGAGGGAAGATGGAGTACTCATCCTGCAGAGATGCGAGATCAATGTGCTCCGTCAAATTACATGTAGGGGTGTCCCGATCCACATTTTTTGACTTCCGATCCAATTTTTGCCGTAGTCTATTTGTGGAATGAAATATGGTAATGAAAATAGCTCTTCGAAGCATTAAAAATAATGCAACCAAACATTGCTGAATTTACTTACCAACAATTTTCCAATAATTACTACTTAATACATTTTGTTTGTTTGTCATAATATGATGACTGATAATAATAACTTTTTTTTTCTCTAATGACATTATTATTAAGTCTATTCCCATTAAATCACAGATATTTTTTTTTAGAATTCTTGTGAAATTCTTAATTATATGTGTCCCAAGCCCGTGAAAAAAAAAAAGAACAGCCACAAGCTATAAATGGCCCCGCCCATAATTTCGACACCTCCGTTTTGGTTGCTCTCTGAGCTGAAGTCTCACTGGAGCGATTCAATTCAAAATGTTGCCACTCGTATAGAGCAAGATTTTGAAAAACACAACCAAACAACAAAAACGCAAATGAAGAAGCTTTGATTTTATGTCGAAAATCAACGCGTGTGACTCAGAAGTCATAAATTCTTTGGCTTATTTTGAACATGCCTTTAGTGTTACACTGAAGTACAGTATATGGAGCTTCATATTTAAACGCAGCCCATAAACGTGCCATACCTGTCCTGCGGTGTCCACCAGCTGAAGATGGTACTCCTGTCCGTTTATCGTGATCATTTTAGTAAACGCTGTAGGGGAAGAAGGGAGAAGAAAAAATAGGTAAGGCACTGACAGATCTTGAGCACTACGGCAAGTTGTAGTCGTCGTCTTCTAAATTTGCCACACGTTAATCCATTCCGAGCAGGTTCATCTGGTGCAGGAACGTCGATATCATCCGCCCGCTGACAACGCTGACGGTTCACTCTAAGCGCTGTGAAATTATTTATAGAACCACACCATTCGCTTGCTCGCGACGTGAGCAAACGGGTCAGGGGAAAAAGTGAAAAGGGCCTTCAGGCAAACCTTGGACGGAAATCTCTGGAGTGTCTGGGAATGTAAACATTTGCTGGACTTTTTCACTCATGACTTCCCTTTTGCATTTATTTAAAGCGCCCCTCCTATGCAAAAGTCACTTTTTCATGATGCTCTAACGGTAATACGTGTCTCCACTTAGGATGGAAGAGGCGTTCAAACGCTCGCATTCGAAGATGTCGCTTTTGATGACATCATGAAGCAAAAACCTTCACTTCCTCATACACATCATACCACATCTGCCCCCCGCTTGATGAGCATGCCTTGCGTATAAGCGGACCGCTTGTATAAAACAAAGGCTTTGCCACATGTAGGCCTGTTACAATAGTCAATAAATCCATGAATTGAACGATAAAAAAAAACAAAGTCGATAATTTTGCCAGCGCAATAAATTGACATGCGCATGCATGAGTGTGTTTCCTTTTCTCTTTTTCCCACACAGGCTGAATGACAAGATGGTTCACTCATGTGCTACAGTGGAATCAACAGAGACAATGACACATCATCTCAGACATTCAGCCTCTTCGTCCCAGTACGGTGAACGCGGAACTGCTACTGAGTGATTTCCCGAATCAAGGAATTGGCCATTAAAAAGAAAATTTACTGTTAATAGCGGAATCTTGCGGAAATTGACACAACATGCACATGTACATTCTCAACACAGACAGAACACGTCAAAGTATTGTTTGCGCCGTGTCGTCTAATTGCTTTTGATAAAATGTGCTCTCATTATAATGCCATATAATCAATGGAAAAAATGGTCTCAAAAAATGTTGTCCACATTATTAGTTGTCGGCAATATTAGTAGGACAATTATTATCGAGCAAAATTTGTTGTAATGACAACCTTAGTGAAATGTCTCAAAATTCAGCCTGATGTAATATGATTTTTTTTTCTTCTGCAAATGCTGTGGCGTGTAAAAGAGTTTTTGAATTCTCATTTAATTCATGTTTGTCACACTTATTTAAATATTAGTCAACTACAAGACAACTGACCACAAGCTGTAGTTTTTAAATGCAACTTTTTAGTATGGGGGGGGAAATCCAAACCAACATGGCCCTGCCTGAAAAAGTGCTTTCCCGCCAAAACGAATAACTGGTGGGGTCACCCTTAACAGCAACAACTGCATTCAAGCGTTTGCGATAACTTGCAGAGTCACTTACAGCGCTGTGGAGGAACTTTGGCCCATTTGTCTTAGCAGAATTGCTGTAATTCAGCCACATTGGAGGGTTTTCCAGCATGAAACGCCTTTTTAAGGTCATACCAGAGTATCCCAATGGGATTCAGGTCAGGAATTTTACTAGGCCACTCCAACATCTTTAATTTGTTTTTCTTCAGCTATTCAGAGGTGAACTTGCTTGTTCTAGATCATTGTCCTGCTGTAGACACCAAACTTGAGGTCACGTACAGATGGCTGGACATACTCCTTCAGGATGTTTTGGTAGACAGCAGAATTTATGGTTCCATTTGTCATAGCAAGTCTTTCAGGCTCTGAAGCAGCAAAGCATGCACAGACCATCACACTACCACCACCATATTTTACTGTCGGTATGTTCTTTTTCTGAAATGCGGCATTACTTATAAAAAGCTCAACTTTTGTCTCATCAGACCACAGAGTATGCTCCCCAGAAAATTGACTGGCAATACTGAGACAAGTCTTTTAGGGTCACTGACACGATTTATATGTTTTATATTGTTTGTAATTAAGTTCTATGTTGTTAGTTTTGAGCAGACCAATAAATTCATGAAAAAGTACATTTATTATACATGGCAGGACACCGCGACATTTCTGCCCAGAGAAAGGGTGTCTACAAAGTGATGTCGGCAAAAGTGCATTCACACGCAAACAGACATGGCGGCACCATAAACATTATCATAGCGAGATTTGAGCAATGTGTCAATAGTTTTCGGGGAGGGAGAAAGATCTGGAGATGAAATAGAGACCATCACACTACCACCACCGTATTTTACTGTTGGCATGATGTCCTTTTTCTGAAATGTGGCGTTACTTTTACCACAGAGATAAAGGGACAGACACTTTCCAAAAAATTCAACTTTTGTCTCATCAGACCACAAAGTATTTTCCCAACAATCTTGGGGATCATCAAGATGTTTTCTGGCAAAATTGAGACAAGCCTTAATGTTCCTTTTTGTTTAGCAGTGTTATTCATTTTGGAACGCTGCCATTCAGGTCTTTCTTTCGAGGGAGTCATGAACACTGACCCTAACAGAGGCAAGTGAGGCCTGCAGTTCCTTAGATGTTGTTGTCGGGTCTTTTGTGACTTCTTGGACGAGTCGCTGCTGAGCTCTTGGGATAACTTTGGTTGGAGGGCCACTCCTGGGAAGGCTCACCACTGTTGCATGGTTTCGCCACTTGTAAATAATGGCTGTCCCTGTGGTTGGCTGGAGTCTCAAAGCTTAAGAAATTGGTTTATTACTTTTCCAGACGTATAGATCTCAATTCCTTTATTTTTCATTTGTTCCTGAATTTCTTTGGGTCTCGGCATGATGTCTCGCTTTTGGGGGTCTTTCGGTCTACTTGACTTTGTCAGGCAAGTCCTATTATGTGATTTCTTGACTGAGAACATTTTGTGTTGTCATTCACTAATATTTAAATTTATTTCGATTATCTGAAACACTTAGGTGTGACAAAAAATAAAAATATCAGGAATTGTATGCTGACCTAGTATAATTTTGCTGTTAAAAGGTGAGTGTAATTTTAGCACTTTAACACAAATAGCTGTGCAAGTGTTGCTAATGTGTTGTTGTGCTAGTATGGCTGTAAAAGATGACATTTTTAAAAATCCACCACAGGCAACATCCTGATTTCAACAAAGTACTTACTGTTCTCTATTGTCGGGTCATAGGAGTCGACAAACTGGCCCTCGACAAACTGAATCGTCAAAGACGACTTTCCTGTATAGACAGTCAAGAACACAAAGAAGGATCTTTAGACGTGCACTGCTGTAGACCACCTCGAGTCCCACCGGACATCTGCAAAAGTGTGTGCTTTTGTGCATGCCACAATCGGAGCCAAGTACAACCACACACCTCCGATACGCCCGCTACAGGTGGAAACAACAACGCAAGGGAAAAAGACAGCTTTTCCAGGCAGGGTGAAAGGTGCTGTTGTTTTCTATCCTAGTTATAGTTTATGTGCTTTATTGGTACATTTCCTCAAGTAGTGGCCTTACTAGATGTCCCAATTTACCTGCAGGGTGTCAACTACTTCAGGAATAAAACCCACACCTCAAATTGATGGCCCTCCGAAGAAAACATAGCAAGTATTGACACCGCAGGTGCTTGTAATCACCGCTGTGTGCTGCAGGTGACGTCTTCATCATCACAGACATCTTTCGAAGAAGACATGGGTGACATCTGTAAAGCTGATGTTCAGGGCGGAGTTTTAGGGGAAAAAAGTTGGCAAAAAAGCTAGGCACGCTGTTTTGAGCGTGGATTTACTCTAAGTACAATATTTATGCAAGTGCCATTGTACACATGATGCCATTACTCCTAACCAGTGCCTGGTGCTTTCTGCAGTTGAACAGACACCCAGGCCACTATACTACAGAAACACGTCAAAATGCAACTATGCTATATATACGTGTATATATATATATAAGTATACATATACACCGATTACACTGGGCCTACATTCTTTCTTTCCCCGCACCTAAACGGCGCCTGTTTGGCGTGGTTCCGGCGACATAACCTTATGGGCCAGTCGTGCGTCGCATCCGGTCGGTCGTCGCACAGTAAAGCTTGGGTGTTGCCGCCTCGTTTCATGTTCTAAAGTAGATAAAGATGGTTTGACGGAGGCCCTCTTCCTCCCTCACCTGGTGGGCCGAGTGAGGATGCTGTGCGCGCGTCACTACAAATGGCGCCCAGTGGTTCCGAGGCGTCAGGCCGCTACAAGAAGCCGAAGCCGAAGCCGGAGCCGGAGCCGGAGCCGGAGCCGGAGCCCTCGTTCACCCCACTAACCCCGCCGTCGTCCGATCGGCTCTCACCTACGGATCTGTAGCCGAGGATGGCGATTTTCCGTGACTTGGGCTGCGGCATGTCTCGCTCTGGTTATCGCATCGAGTCCTCCGGGCTCGACCGCAACCTCCAACAGGAATGGCACCCGAATCCGAGGAGAGCGCGCGGGGACTTGCACATACAGCCTCCCACACGGCACCGATCTTCCGCTGCGTTGTGACGAAGAGACGGTCGCCCACCTTCGGGAGGGTGGGAATCGAGTTTATTTCAGGTCACTCGCCGCAAGCGTGGAGGAGCTTCGGGATTTTCGATAACTGCGTCACTCCCCTTCGCGTTGTAATGAATTAGTAATTACAGCTAGGCTCTCATTGGCTACACGCCACGAGAAGGCGGGTCGTGAAGGCAGTCGCAAGACTCAGATTGGGCAATGTAGCTCCTCGTCAACTTATAGTAGCCGAGCTCTAGGATGTGATAGGATGACGCAAGCATGTGACGTAAAGGGTAGTAGAGTGAGATGTAGTTCACAGCTTTGGGGTCTGGAAGCAGGGATGCTGCCACCATGGCGACGTCATCTTGTGTTTATTTGATTGACAACACATGGCCACGGCTTCATGTTCATCATTATTATTCACTACATTGTAACTAGTAATAGAAGCAGCAGCAACAGTCGAAAAAAATGCTACTGATCATTGTATACAAATGACCCTAAAAGAGATACTCAAGATTGTGATTACATAATTATATATATATATATATATATATATATATTTTTTTTAAGGTACTGCAGTGTATGTTGTCATGACAATTATTAACCAGTAGATGTCCCAATTGCATCACTAACAATCAGTTTAACTACTGCTATCTATCTATCTAGTAGTGCTTTTAATTTGATGTTGCTCCTGTCATAGCACAAACCTTACTAAATTAGATCAATTAGATGGCTGTAATGTGCGAGCGCTATAATGCTATTGTCAAGGCCACAGCATTAGCTAGAGACCCACATAGCGCCGGCAACCAGCTCCTAGCCTAAATTTTAGCTAGTGGTTCGAAGCAAAACGAGGCTCGCATCTAAAAACACTCGTTAGTTGGGACACTTTATGCCAAGGTACCATTGTATAAATAATAACAAAACAATACCTTCAATAACTTCCCTCTTCTCCCAGAAGCGACGTACTTTGCGACAACTCAAGTCAATATATATATATATATACATATATATATATATATACACATATATATATATATACACATATATATATATACACACACATATATATATATACACATACATATATATATACACACACACACACATATATATATACATACATATATCTATATATACACATATATACATATATATATATATATACATACATATATCTATATATACACATACATATATACACACATATATATACAAATATATATATACACACACATATATATATATACACATATATATACATACATATATATATGTATATACACACATATATACGTATATATATACACGCATATATATACGTATATATACACATATATATATATATACAAATATATATATATATATACACATATATATATATATACACATATATATATAAACACACATATATACGTATATATACACATATATATACACACATATATACACATATATATACACGTATGTATATATACATATATATATATATACACGTATGTATGTATATATATATATATATATATATATATGTATGTATCTATGTATGTAAGTATGTATACTGTATACACACACTCACACACACAAACACAGTATATTTCCAACTACACATCCTAATTGCTGTTTATTTCTATGTTTCTGTTTATCTTTTGTTTTGGTCTTTGAAACCTCCCTGGACCATCTACTAAGAAGCCAAAACCTCAAAGCGGCCTTGCACTGGGCATAAATCAGACAGCCGTTGCACACCGATCATTTCAGTTGATAATGTGACGTCCGCTATTCTAAAACACCCGCTTCTTAATATAACTGAGGATGAAAAAGCACGCCACAGGCATGCAACAATACCGCAGGAAGTAAGGCCACAATTAGTGGGTTAAGCCCGCGGGCAGACGGCGGTGGAATTCCAGGCAAGGTGGTGAGAGGATGGCACTCCTCTTTGCCTTCTTCCAGCAACACAGGCCTCTTGTTGATAATGTTCCATGCCTGGTGTGCAGTTTTTCCAGCCCTGGATCACTTCATCACCAAAGGTCCCACCCCATCATCAAGTGTTTTGCGTGCAACATTTTAGCACCAATCAGACCATTTGTTCACTATGACATTTGCTGTAATAAAATAAACAATTGACAGAGAAGGCGATAGGGTCCCTACAATCACCAAACACACACACACACACACACACAGACAGACAAAATGATGACGACCAGGAATAGGTCATGCTAGTAACAGCGGCAAAGGATTAGCGTCTACTGACAGGGGCTGACAATAACTACCGCCCAACACTAGCAACAGGTGTGTGGCAAGATTGTTTCACTTTTATCCACGCCTGAAACCAGCCTTGCTCAACTAATACATTAAGCTTTCTCTAAAGTGTTGGCCCAAACAATACCCCCTTTTACACAATGATCCTGCAGATGAAGTGGGAGGAGAAGTGACTGTTGGGTGTTGGACTTTGACCAGATCGTTCCGAGTTGGTGCTGTTCACACAGAACTGTAACATGGGACAAAAGCTGGATAGCTTTATTGGACAGTGTGAAATCCACGCAGAAATCCTGCAAAGTTGCAGCATGGCATCAAAGGCATGACAGAAGACCCAGCATCTACTTGTGAAGTGAAAAATTGTTGCAACTCTGCTTTTGTGCATAATAGTCCAATGAGGTTCATTAAGTCCATCATTCAAACATTCAATTAATTCATTTTTCATACCTGACAGTAGTTACTTCTGGTCTGTAAAAAAGAACTGTTTGGTATGTATCTCCCAACTACAGTCATGGCCAAAGGTTTTGAGAATGACACAAATATTCATTTTTACAAAGTCTCCTGCCTCGGTTTTTATGATGGCAATTTGCATATGCCCCACAAAGTTACGAAGAGTAGGACCCTATGATTTTTGTATTAACGGAATTGGCCAATAAAATCAGAATATCTGCTAAATGCAAAATCGTGTGGAAATTGACAGATTGTGAATTAAATACTGTCACAGTAAGGTAAATGAACATTTGTGTGGGGAAGTATTTCTCTGGCGGACCACTCAATTGTGGTGGAATCTCATTACATACTCGAAATGGGACTCTCTTATTTCGTCTACAAAGCCCATCCATCCATCCACTGTTTTCCACACATCTGAGGTCGGGTCGCGAGGGCAGCAGCCTAAGCAGGGAAGCCCACATCTCCCCTCTCCCAGGCAGATCAGAGTTTCTCCCTGATGACAATGCATCTCACCTTAACTGTAAGGGACGGCCCAGCCACCTTAGGGAGAAAACTCATTTCGGCTGCTTGTATCTGCAAACCGATACTTTCACTCACTACCCAAAGTTTACGACCATAGGTGAGGGTAGAAACATAGATCGACCGGTAAACTAAGAGTTTTGCATCATCAGTCCTCCTGTCAATCTTGCATTCCATCTTTGCCTCACTCGTGAAGACCCCAAGATGATTAAAATCCTGCACCTGGGGCAAGACCACTGCGGTCTGCCAGTCCAGAGGCACTCCCCTGTTTCTTTAAAACACACAGAAAAGAGAAAGATATGTGTGTGCTTGTATCATATAAGGATTGTGGATGATATTTTTTTTAAGTGCAACTTTCTTTAATAACGCAGTTACAGTTTGTCCAGGATGATCATTCTGTCCTCCTGACTGATTGAGAATAACAGACTGGAAGCTTTAAAAAGGAAGGTGGTGCTTGAAATCTTTGTTTTTCCTTTGTTAAGCATGGCTACCTGCAAGGAAAGCAATCATTATTGGGTAGCACCAAAAAAAGATATTGCTGCTTGTATAACAGCAACTAAACCAACCATTTCTCAGCTAACCAAGAACTTTAAGCAGAGTGGTTAAATTGTTGTGAAGAAGGCGTCAGGGCACCCAAGAAAGTTTATTTTGTGAAGATGGCCTGGTTGCCAAGAAGGGTGCATAGAAGCCACGTTCTGGGAAAAACATCAGGGACAGACTGGTATTCTGCAAAATATACATGTATTGGACTCCTGAAGACTGGGGTAAAATCATTTTCTCTTCCTTTATGATTGTTTGAGGCATCCGGAAAAAAAGCTCGTTCAGAGAAGAAAAGGTGAGCGTTCCTATCAACCCTGTGTCATCATGCGACTATTAATGTGTGGGTTGCTTCCCGTGTAAAGGAGTGGGCTTACCCACAATTTTGCCTAAGAACAAAGCCATGAATACAAAATGGTACCAAAAGAGCCTCGGAAAGGAACTCCCAACCATCCAAGAAGAATTTAGTGACAAACAATGCCAAAGGCAAAGGTGATAAAAACAACATAGTGACCCAGAAACATCGGACAAAAAGATCCGAACACACTGAAGCAGCAAACCAGTGTGATTGTGAAAATACTTGTCATTCACAAAACATTTGGCCATGACCATTGATAATTAGATGCATCAGCAACCGGTGTGAAAAAATACTGGGAATCCTTGGTATGCAGGCATTGTCTCTGGCGTGAAATTGCCAAGTTGACTTGGTTCCCTTCATTCCGTACAAAAATGCTCATAGAGGTGCTTCCACATTCATCCTCTACCTACTCTGTTAGTATGCCAGCCTGCACACCAGCTAAAACAAGTAGGCCACATCCCCCAGCTGGACCCAAGCCACCAACGAGCACCTGGACCCACTTGCAAACCTCATGAAAATAGAACGCCATATTTACCTCTGAGGCATGTGTTTTTTTCCGTCAGCATGCCTGAGGAAGTCAAACTATCCCTGCTTCTGGTTTTGGAGAGTTTATGCAAGCACCAATGCCTTTTTAACCTCGTGGAATTCGGTTTGTGCCTTTGGCATGTTGGCCAGCACCCAGAGTCCCGCGGATCTGAAAGGCAGCCGTGGTTATACAACTCTCACAAGGTGCCATTGTGGGGGTTCCAGTGATTAACATTTCAGCGCTGTGTGAAACATTTATGGCCCCCTGGAAGTGCTGCGTTCTGGCAAGCGCCATCATTTCTAGAACAGACCTTGTCGCGTACCATTGTTTCGTGCGCTGGTGCCAGGAAAACAATTCGAAATGAGAAATGCTGAAATATGGCGTTGTCCATTGTGCTTGACTTACATTGACGGCCTCGTTCCACGGTACATCTCACACATTGTCAGTCACTATTTTCAAAGCTGGTGCAACACTCATTAGTAAGTCTATCCTTGCTAACACCTGCTGGTCTTTTATGTAGCACAGCGTTGGCATTTTTGGATAATTTGCTGGAAAGGCACAATGAGACTCGACTCTAGGGTCTTGAACTTTCTTCCAAAATATCTTTCACAGATTGTATATTCTCCTTTGATTTCCACGTTCCGCGGAATCGCAGAAATGGCCAATAAGAATGGAATTCACAGTTAAACGCGGAATCTCGCGTATCACATAATGTGAATGAAATGCTGTCATCGTGAGGGGAAGGAATGTTTGTGCAAGGAATTATTTTCCCGGGGGACAGCTCAATCGTGGCGGAATCTCGTCACAACGTTTTTAATCACAAGCACGAGCATTACAGTTTGTTGATCATTTTGTAGCCTTGTGTGCCGAAATGAGTTTTCTCCGCAGGGTGGCTGGGCTCTCCCTTAGAGATAGGGTGAGAAGCATTGTCATCCGGGAGAGACTCGGAGTAGAACCGCCGCTCCTCCGCATTGAGAGGAGTGAGAGGAGGTGGCTCGAGCATCTGGTTAGGATGCCTCCCGAACGCCTTCCTCTGGAGGTGTTCAGGGCACGTCCAACCGGTAGGCGGCCTCGGGGAAGACCCAGGACATGTTGGAGAGACTATGTCTCTCAGCTGGCCTGGGAACGCCTCGGCATCCGCTGGGAAGAGCTGGAAGAAGTGGCCGGGGAGAGGGACCTCTGGGCTTCCCTGCTTAGGTTGCTGCCCCCGCGACCCGACCTCGGATAAGCGGAAGAAAATGGATGGATGGATGGATGTGTGTAGAGGCGGACATCCCTTTAGAAAAGTTAGCCAGGCTACATCCATTTCTCAATTACTGGGCTAAATTGTTCCTTGATGTATTCAATCAATAAATGTAAGGATTTTTGCATTTAATTAAGGGCCATTTTATTCACTAATTTAAAAAGCACACAGTCTCTGCTGGTAAAAATACGTGTAAAATGTAAAAAACTTAATTCTAAAAAAAAAGGTATTTAGAAAAAAATGTAATGGAATTTGAGAAAAAATAATACAGGGTGCTACGTGTAGGGGAAGAGCTAACATAATGAGTTTGCAGCACATTTCAAAGTCACATTTCATGCTAAAAAATATATAACAGTTTGTAATATGTTGTTGTTCTGGCACCTGTGTTGAAGTCCCTAAGGTGATCATGTAAGGGAAAAGGATACCCATAAAATTTAACAAGGAAGTGCTTTAGGTGAGCGTGATCGTCCAGTCTAGCAATAGTAGATACCCTTGGTAATACTACGGATGTACTTCAGGTTGGTGTGATCCAATCTGGCAGGGGATACCCTTGATGTAAAATCAAGGAAGTGCTTCAGCCTGACGTGATCGTCCAGGTTGGCAATTGTTGAAATCTTCTGGCGTGAGTGTCCAGTAAGAAAAGTTGTTAAAGTTTCCGACACACTTGTACAAATTGTATATATCATCACTTGTATGTTAATTTTGTCTTGACCTCTAAAGACCTGTGTCGAAGTCTCTTACTGTGATCGTGTAAGGGAAAAGGATACCCTTTAAATTAAATAAGGAAGTGCGTCAGGCGAGCGTGATCGTCCAGTCTGGCAATAGAAGATACTCTAGGTAATACTAAGGAAGTTCTTCAGGTTGGTGTGATCAGTCAATCTGGCAGTGGGATACCCCCGATTAAAATCAAGAAAGTGCTTCAGCCTGGTGTGATCGTCCAGGTTGGCAATTGTTGAAGTCTTCTGGTGCGAGCGTCCAGTACGAAAAGTTGTTAAAGTTTCCGACACACTTGTACAAATTGTATATATCATTACTTGTATGTTAATTTGAATGAAGAGAATATTTAAGTAAGGGAAACTCCCAGCTAGTCACTTTTCCATAACTCTCTTCATTTGTATTATAACAATAATATAATAATATAAAAATAATATAATATATATAATGTATAATATACTGTACAGTACAAAAGCTGTTATCCAGGATGAAATAACACAGATAGACACAGAACAGGTTCCGTTCTTGTTGAAAAAGGCGGCAAATAATAAATTGGAAAAGAAAAAAAGGCAACTAGAGTATGATAAACAATATCTTGGCTTCCGTCACGCTCATCACACATAAAAAGCGACACTCATCAACAACGCGAGATCCTCAGCCAACTTAACCTCCTCCATATACCATGGGAGATAAGAATCCCTTCAAAACACAGTCAGAAAAATCCAAATAATTGTACCCTGTATTGGACCTTTCTTGCACAGTTGAGTCAAAACTAAAGTAGAGTGTGATGAAGTGACCGACATTCAAAAACATCTTCTAAGAATACAACTAAGGGCTGCTGAGGATGAAATTAAAGAGCAAAAGAAAGAAAAGGTTGGAGTGCAGGCAGCTCAACTCGAGGAGTCGCCCTCTAAAACTACAATAGATACCATATATTTACAAACTAATGCAGTGAGAGGAGGATTTGGGGGCAGGGGCCGAGGCTATAGACCAGGGCGTACGCCGGGGGCTTGTTTCACATGCGGACAAAATCCACATTTGACTCCCTATCTAAAAACATCACCGACTGACTCTCAGGAGTTCAGAAACGTGTTTACGTGCTGAGTGATGGAATATTTGAAGGAATATTGTGTCAGTCGCCTCCTTGTTACGTAAAGTACGAGATTCTTTCTTTCTGGTGTTTCCAATGTAGTACAGAAATGACTTCCAGATTTACATATTTTCACAAAATTTATGGAAGTGTGTGTCCCTATTTTTTGAGTGGATCCAGCATTTTATTAGAGAGTCACTTGTTGTGAAAACCCTGCAGAAGATCATGTGCATGAGCACCACCATCTGGACACACGCTCACAAGTACCCAGTTGAGTTTAGAGGAACCTGCGAAGAACAATCCATTACTGAAGCCGTCATCGGGACTAGTCTAACTTTCAGCCTGCTGTAGTGTGCGGCAAACATTAGAGAGGTGGGACTCATTTAGGCTCCTCAGCGGTGCTTCATCAAGTTGCCTGTTGCTGTCACAGCCACGCATGCTTTGTCCTCGGTTCTGCTGCCTCAGCAAACCCTTGATTTGGTCACTGTGGAGCCCAGCTAGCTTGCCGGTGTGAGTTACAGATATTATCTTGATTCACTGGAGTTAACCTGCTTGCCGTTCCCTGGTGTCTTTATCGTGCATTCATCACACCGGCCCGCTTTATTTCACCTTGCAGATCCAACTATAGATTGGGATTAGGAGATGACCAAATACTCCTACAAGATCCTACGTTGATAAGGAGCTGCATATGCTCCGTATCGCATTTGTTGATGTGAAATGATGGAGTTTGATTTGATTTGATGGCATTCTTCAAGGGAATTTCAAAACAATCCAAAACAGGCAACATATGCACATGTTTTTGTGAGCATCGTAGAAGCTATTCTTTAACGGTCGAGACAGAAGGCCGCCCCACAGAGCCTGTGGTTCTGCCTAAGGTTTCTTCCCCAGCGGGAGTTTTTCCTTGCATCTGTGGCCAAGTGCTTGCTCATGTGGGGTTTCATCTGACTCTCTATGACCTTCATGTGTAAGGTGCCATGAGATGAGTGCAATTGCAAGAGACTCAGGCTTAGACCCAGGCCGAAGGTCACACAAGTCCCCTGTGTTTATAGCTGTCTCGGGCAATGCTTGTTTAAATGGAATATTAAAATCATCAGATTGCGAGAATAATGTTGTAAATTTACGATAAAAAGCTTATAATATTATGAGAGAAAGTTATAACTTTATGAGAATAAAAGTCATAATTTTTGTCGTAATTCTCAAGCGGTATAATAAAATATATAAATTATCGAATCGTTCTACCTGAATATAAATATTATAAAGTTAATTTTTACAGTAGTACACTTTCACAAAAGTTGTTTAATTTTGTAATTTTGTAAAAGTAGTATAGTTTTACTTGCTGCCTCGGTGGTGGTGTAATTTTGTGTTTTTTTCAACACATTCAAACCGGATATTGTGTGTCGTGGGAGTTGAGAAGGTCCCTTGGCTGTTGCTAACACAGACATACTGTGCAAAGAAATTACCTTACAGGACGTAGCCGTAGCTCCTTTATTTAAACTGAACTTCCACGCCAGCTAGCATCCTGAAATCTTCGGTTACACTGGCATGAGACTGATGCCGTTTATCGTTTGACTTCCCTGATCCTGACTGGTTAAGGCAGACGTAGTGCATCAGAGAGAAAGTACCGTGGTATCTCTACCCCATGAACGTGTGGACATAGAGAATTACGTGCAGATGTTGCAGTCCTGACTGATGGCCCTCATCTGTGTGGGAACGGTTGGGTTTTCAACAGGACAGCCCTGCAGTTCACAATGCTCGCTTGACAAAGAACTTCTTCAGGGAGAATAACATCACTCTTTTGGAACATCTTGATTTCAATCCCATAGAGAACATTTGGGGATAGACGGCAAGGGAAGTTTATAAAATTGGCCATCAGTTCCAGACAGTTGATGCCCTTCGTGAAGCCATCTTCACCACTTGCAATGTTCCCAATAGCTTCCTGGAAACACTCGCATCAGGCATGCCCAAACCCATTTTGGAAGTGATTAACAAGAACGGTGGAGCTACCCATTACTGAGTCCTACTGAGAACATTTTTTGTTCTGCTTTGGAGAGTTTTTTGTCATTTTTTTTGTCAGTGCTTTTTGCAAAGTGCTTTTTGTCACACTCCCCCTTCTTGCTTTTAAATATTGTAGCTCTGCCTAAAACCTCATTCAAATGTGCAAAAGGTACATTGCAGCAATTTTTCAACTGGTCTTAAGATGTTGATCAGGTCTGTATGTTCCTCCGTAGTGAGAAAAGCAACCACACATGAAATGTGTTGTGAATGAAGAACGATGAAGCCAGCGGTGTCATCATGACATCCAGGCAGCTGTTGATTGAGCCCACCGACTAGTCCGACTTGTCACCCCCTTGAGCGGCATATCCCCCTCAGCTGCGACTGAAACCTTTTCTGCATATGTGATTGGATGTGATCTGAGCCTCATGCTGCTGCTCCAGCGGGTGGAGGCTTCTGCACGAGAGGGGATTATAGCTGAGGTGTCATCTTTCATATTAGTAGATGAGCGTGGCGGTGGGGCAGCTTGCATCCAGCCGTAACGACACACAAGTCAGGCAGCTCAGATCAGAAGGGATGTTGTTATGTCGCCACTTATCCAGGCTGTATACTGTATACGTCAAAAACTACAGTACCGTAAAGAACAATCCTCTTCATTTTGACATCACGAGACCAAGACCACACCTAACGATTGATCAACAGTACCTAGCCATTTCCAGCCTTCAAACAGGATGTTCTGAGAGGGAACTTTAGTGGTATGCCAATCCGTGAGAAAGTATCCGCCCGCTCATGGATCATGCACATGCTGAGAGTTTTACCTTTCAGTTCCTTGGGAGAGAACAGCAAGCAACGCTTTCAACACTCTACCAGCGGTTAATCATTTCACTAATTGTACTAGTCCAAAATTGGATACTTTGCTCTTGTACAGATGTTTGTGCCACGTAGAAATGTGCAGCTTCCAAATGGTATGGCGAGCAGCATTATTTCATCGGCTGCGTATTTGAGAATTTCCTTGTTGATTGTAGGAGAATAGCTCATGGTTGGAAAAAAAAAAGTTGAAACTAAACATGACGCATTTTCTTTGTATGTATTCTTATGTTACATTTTTGTCTTATTTTGCAGGAAGAGTGTTTATTTGTGAAATGCACGCACAGTAAAAGAAGCCTGGTGTGTTTATTACATGAGAGTAGTTTAAGGGAAAAGTTGCTGCCTATATCGATATTTCCTGATAGTGAAATTGAAGTGCTGGACTATATCGAATATCGGTAGGGAAGCCAATTTTGAGCGTTTCTCTTCATTTCGATGCCATTTGTTGCTAAGCCGAATTAATGATTTGGTCTGCTAAGCAAAATGTGTCACATTCATTATGCCCGTTCTTCAAGGAAGCTGGTCCAAAGTGCCTCCCAGCAGATAAAAAACACAGATAGTAGGCAGCCACAGGAACGTTCACATGCAAACAAAAAGAAAACACTTCATTCCCCACAGTGTCATCTGCTGGCCCTAATACAAACCTACCAATGTGCCTTTTGAGAACTAGTGCCATAAAACTAATATGTTTTATGAAATGCCCGATGGAGACAATCTTCCTGGATGAGCGCACACACCAACAGTCTCTAACGTCCAATTCAGCAAAGTCAATCCTCAAGCTGTCACTCATAAGTGCTGACCGAGCTGCGAGGCAAGTCCCCGGAGTTGGCCATTGCCGCTAACTGTCATCCGGGCCTTTTGATTAGCACAGGCAGCCAGAAATGATGACTAAGACCAGTCCAGGTGTGGATCAAGTCACAAAACTCCCCTAAGGATCTCCCCTAAAAGTCTCCCTTGACTTCGCAGTCAAAAATCATCCTACTGTCAGTCCCCATGAAATCTGTTTTATTGTTTCCCAAATTTTGTTTCTCTTTTCATTTTTTTGAATTCAGTTTTTAACATTTTGCACGCATTTTTACCTGCACGGAGTGTGTAATTTTTGGGGTAGTGGTTAATTAAATGCAAAAATCCTTACATTTATTGATGCGAGACATCATGGACAATTTAGCCTAGGGATTGAGAAATGGATGTAGCCTGGCTAACCTTTCTAATGGGGCGTCTGCCTTTGCACACATTGCTGCATCTTCAACAAACGAATGCCCGTGCTTGTGACTAAGGAAGTGGATGTGGTCACCGATGCATTTCCAACTGCATCTGTAAAATACTTTTTATGACATGCCATACGCCAGGGAAATACTTACCCTTCACAATGTCACACTATGCCTATTCCCATGAGCTTTCACATTTAACAGTAAATTTTGTTTTTATCGGCCAATTCCGCAATTTTGTTAACATGGCACTCATAGGGCCCTACTTGTGGCTCGAGTGACAGCCAAAGAAATAAGTATTGGCACACCTGGCCATGCACGAAATGACAAATGGAACTAAATATATTTCTTGCAGCTTCCACTCTTCCGGGAAGACTTTCTACAAGACCTGAGAAAGTTCACTTCTCAGTTTGAGGTGTTTGATGGGCTTCCTTTACACCCAACTCATGCAAGCATGCCGTTATAAACCTGCTCTGTGCAGTGGAAAGAGAAAACACCCTTCTCCACAGTCTTCCCACCACAAAGTTGGGGCTAAAGATCAAAGAGGCGTCGTCCAGCTCTAGACCAGCTGAATTAGAGAGCGTGCATGCAGTGCTCCCGCTGCCTAGCGGGCACAATCGTACAAAGAGCCTTTTTCCCCACCTCTTTCTGTGTTCTACTTTTAAGGCATAAATAAGAAGGAAGGCCAAGAAGTGTTGTTGGGTTTTGAGTATCAGCTTTGCGTGGGTTAGCCTGTGTTTTTATTAGAGATTTCTGTGCTTGATCATTGAAACCTGCAATAAAATCCTATTGTTCCAGCGATTAGTGTGTCTCACCCTGCAGCGCAGCATCCTTCCGGACACCTAGTGATCCTTGTAGAATACTACGTATCAACGTTTTTGAATGCGCAGTGCCAAATAGTTCGACTTTCTTCTTAAACAATCTAAGTACATTTTCATTTTGGCTTTGTTGCTGTGGTTTAAATCCCATATATACATATATATATATATTTTTTTTTTTTTCCTCCTTTACACCCATAATATTAGAACTGTTTTCCACAACCAAATTTTCCAAAAATTACATCATTTGTTTGTTTTTTTATCCTTTAATACAGTCATCCCTCATTTATGGTGCTTAATTGGTTCCGGACCACGCTAAGTGAATTTGTGCAAAGTAGGATTAGAATATTTTCATAGTTAGAACAAAGAAACCATTTTTATGACTTTTCAAATGTGGTTGTTGCCATTATTAGAGTATAGCCTTGTAGACATGAAATATCACCCGTATAGTCACCTTAACACTCACATTATTCTTTGTTTAGATTACATTGGTAATGCGCAGCCAACAGGATCACTGCAGGGACATAAGAGCACATCTCCCTTGTTCTTAAAAATGGGCACCAGCACACTTGTCCTCCATTCCTCAGGCATCTTCTCATTATCTAAGATCTTGTTAAACAACCCGGTCAGGAACTCTACTGCCACCTCTCCTAGACACTTCCATACCTCCACAGGCATATCATCAGGACCTTTCCATTCTTCATCCTCTTCAATGCCTCCTCACTTCTTCCTTACTAATCTTTGCTACTTCCTGGTCCCCAACAGTCACCTCTTCTACTCTTTGTTCTCTCTCATTTTCCTCATTCATCAACTCTTCAAAGTACTCTTTCCATCTTCCCCTGACACTACTGGTGTCACGTGGGCTCGAGGTATGGTAAATGTTGGAGTTTGAAACTGAAAGAATATCTAGTGGTTTACTTTAAACAGACTGAATAAAAATGATGGGAGAGAGCAACTGTTCCAAGCCAACAAAAATGATATAGTACAATATTTTACTACAACACTTGAAATGGTACCAGCGATCAACAAACTATAAAAAAGGGTTTTTAAATGGAATATATAAAAGGCAAAGAGGCGATCCGGTGCCCAGCGCGGGCCAAGTTTCCCACTCCACCTGCTGGTTGTCCACCGCGTCGTGATGACCTTCCGTTCTCGACCGGGTCCAGCTGCTTCTCGTCCCCGCCCTCTCACGTCGGGCCACTCGTCTCTACGCCGTCCGATCCGTCCAACCGGCGACCACGCTGTACTGCTCGCGACACGCAATCCTGGACCCACAACACACCAGGCAGCACCGAGCGCACAACACTGCACCAAATGCCCAAAGGCCAGCGACGTAACTTGAGCACCACTACACAAAGGTACTCACGTCGGAGGCAGCGTTTCCTCTGCTCCTGCGATGATTCTGCTCAGTGGTGCTCCCTCTGCTCAAAGAGCGTCCCGGTGCTGCGTCCGTTCGCTGTGTCGCGTCCACGGATAATCCAGATACACCAGGTCTACTCCTGCCGTCCACTTGTCCTTTCTCCCTTCTTGCCCGTGCGACCCACCTATTTATATCCTCCCAGCAAATTTCCGGCCACCCTGCAGGTGCGCTGATTGCAAGAACCTGGAGTTGTCATTGGTGGGGAAAAGTCACGTGCTTGGTGTGCCAGAAACACCCAAACATGCAGAATAAAATATACACTAGCAAATACAAAAATCACCCCAATACATGCAAAGACAAAATACAACATGCACACCAAGATACAATCACAACCAAATCTCACATTGTGCCGGATCACACCAGCACCTGTCAAAACCCTTCCATCCCTATCCTTCATCACCCTAACCTGATGCACGTCCTTCCCATCTCCGTCCCTCTTCCTTGCCAACCTGTATAGATCTTTCTCTCCCTCCTTGCTGTCCAACCTAGCATACAGGTCATCATAAGCCCCTTGTTTGGCCTTTGCCACCTTTACTTTCACCCTAACCTGCTGCACGTCCTTCCCATCTCCGTCCCTCTGCCTTGCCAACCTGTATAGATCTTTCTCTCCCTCCTTGCTGTCCAACCTAGCATACAGGTCATCATAAGCCCCTTGTTTGGCCTTTGCCACCTTTACTTTCACCTTACGCTGCATCTCTCTGTACTCCTGTCTACTCTCTTCAGTCCTCTCAATGTCCCACATCTTCTTAGCTAACCTCTTACTCTGTATACACTCCTGCACCTCCTCATTCCACCACCAAGTCTCCTTATCTACTTTCCTTCCAGATGACACACCGAGTACTCTCCTACCTGTCTCCCTGATCACAGTAGCTGTAGTTGTCCAGTCAATTGGAAGGACTTCCAGGCCACCCATAGTCTTTTTTAACTCCTTCCTAAATGTCACGCAACACTCTTCCTTTTTCAGCTTCCACCATTTCGTCCTCTGCTCTGCCTTTACCCTCTTCATCCTTCTCACCACTAGAGTCATCCTACACACCACCATCCTATGCTGTCTGGCTACACTCTCACCTACCACTGCTTTTCAGTCACTGACTTCCTTCAGGTTACACCTTCTACACAAGATGTAGTTTACTTGTGTGCTCCTACCGCCACTCTTGTAGGTCACCCTATGTTCCTGTCTCTTCAGGAAGAAAGTATTCACCACAGCCATTCCCATCCTTTTTGCAAGGTCGACCACCATCTGTCCTTCTGCGTTCCTCTCCTGGATACCAAACTTGCCCATATCCTCCTCATCATCTCTGTTTCCTGCACCAACATGCCCATTGAAGTCCGCGCCAATGTCAAGTCTCCCACTTCTGGGGATGTTCTGCATCACTTCATCCAGGTTTGACCAGAATTTCTCTTTCTCCTCCATCTCACATCCTACCTGTGGAGCATACCCAGTAACAACATTGAACATCAGACCTTCGATTCCTATTTCAGGCTCATCACTCTGACACTCTTTTTACTTCCAGGACGTTGCTAGCAAATTTCTCCCTCAAAATTACCCCTATTCCATTTCTCTTCCTATCTATACCATGATAGAACAGCTTGAACCCTGCCTCTAAGCTTCTAGCCTTGCTACCTTTCCACTTGGTCTCCTGGACCCATATGTCTTACCTTCCTCCTCTGCATCATGTCAACTAACTCTCTACCTTTTCCTGTCATAGTTCAAACATTCAAAGTCCCAAATCTTTGTTCTAGACTCTTAGCATTCCTCTTCTCTCTCCTCCTATGGACCACCATGATTTTTCCTCATAACATTACTTTTTCTTACTGGATTACAACTTTTTTTCTCTCAACATCTTAATTTTTATTGGTGATGATTTTTCCATTTTTGGTGTTTTTGTTTTGTTTTTTACATTTCTTGTTAAAGTATATTTTTAGAAACATTGTGGGCCAAAGCAAAACCATCCGCAAGCCACAAATGGCCCTTGGACCGCTTTTTGGACATCCCTGGTCCAACATTATAGCCCATTAAAACCAAGGCTCCAAATTGTTGTTGGTGTCGGTTGGTGCTTTTGTTTATGTGTATGCAATACGGACATTTATGTGAACACCAGTATACCACTTTTCATGCAGTTTAATTGTGAAAATAGTACAATCTTTAAACCACTATTGGTAACATATGCTACCCTGTGGTGGTAGCCATACTACTGTATTTTTAAAAAACTGTTTACCTATTTCCAATTGGCAATAAGTTGATACCCAAAATGTCATAATCAACTTGATTCATGTACAGTTGACCCATGTGATCGGTATCGGCCAAACCTTGATCCTTAATCCAAACACTTTTGCTATATAATTCTTAAAATACTTAACTAAAGTGGTCTTTGTAAAGGCTGAATTGTTGATACAGTGATTGTATGTTGTGATTTACTGTATATTGTTATTAGGTTTATTGTGACGTATTTGCAGAGCTGCAGAAAAAGTAAATTGCTAATAAAGCATCTATCTGCTGTACTGCAGCTTGCTAGTGTGTGCAGGTCTACCTGCACACGGAAGGTGTTCCATGTCCTTTTGCACCGATTAAAGCTACTCACGCCTGAGCATGATGATCGGTTAATACCTCAGAAAGGTGTTATTCCCCCCCACCCCCATTACTTTGAACACTACCCCTAATGTTTATTTTATGACGAGCGAACATCCGTCCGGTCACGAGAGCTGATGGGAGGAAGGAGATCAAAGTAAATCAGCCTTAAATCAAAATGTTTTTCTTTCTTTTGTTCTTTTTAAAAGGCAAACAATGTCAGGAAATTGACAGGTAAATTGAGAACATGCGTGTTTTACTATGACACGGGTGCACCACCAAGGGCCACGGACTGAAATGTGCCTGCATGCCATCTTTATACTGTATGTGACAAAGTGGATTATCATTATTATTACCATCACAGCAGAACCCCAATCTCGACTCCCCTTAGACTGGCGGACTGATGTTGAGTCAGTGAAATCGATTATAAAAGGAGTTTTGCCGACATCGCCTTCCTCCATTTGTGAATATTTATTTGCATTCCGGTTTTGTTTTTTATGATATTGTAATGACGGGAGTATCCTGTATGGTTCTGGGATGTGATTCAGGGTTTGGGCTACAGGGGCCAACTAAATAAAGCCAGAGAGAAAAAGAGTTTTTTGGTTGTTTTGTAGACGTCACCCTGCCTCATTATCATCATTTCAATATTTGATACTCTTGTCTAGTAGAGCTGCTGTGGTAATTCATCTTTCACACATGCAGATAATGCATACGTGCAAATCTGCCTTCCAGTGGCAAGCAAACCAAAACAATGAATAAATGGGTGAAGAATCCAGGTTCTTGTTGTCATGCATTTATTCAGAGGCTTTATTTTGCAGTGAACAGAAAGTCACTGCATGCACGTTTTATTGCTGTAAGAAGACCAGGGGTGTCCAAAGTGTGGCACGGGGACCTTTTGCAGCACACAGCATTTTTTTAAAGTAGTTTGCGGCACATTCTACAAATATTAATTTTTTGAATTATAAAAGAGAAGTACATTTTTTTAAGAGAGCTGAAACGTTGTTGAACCAAAAAAACATTTCTGAGAATAAAGTCTAAATATTAAGAGAAAAAGTCTAACAAGATCAAAAAGTTGCAATTTTACAAGAAAAACTTTTAATATTAAGACAAAAAATGATGTCATTTTAGTAGCTTAAAATTCCATCCACCCATCCATTTTCTATACCGCTTATCCTCATTAGGGTCACGGGTATGCTGGAGCCTATCCCAGCTGACTTTGGACGAAAGGCGAGGTACACCCTGGACTGGTCGCCAATCAATCACAGGGAGATTTGAACCCTGATCTCCTGACTGTGAGGCCAACATGCAACCCACTCATACACCGTGCATAGCTAAAAGTTGGAATATAAATAAATTAATTAATATATATCCATATATAGATATGTATATCCATATATATATATCCATATATAGATATGTATATCCATATATATATATATATATATATATA
>QODF01000251.1:428377-448530 GCA_024372805.1 Oostethus manadensis
TATATATATATATATATATATGTGTGTGTGTGTGTGTATATATACACATATACACATACACACATATACACACATATATACATACACAGATATATATACACACACATACATACATATCTATGAGAAACAAAATTATGTTGGAATTTTTTGAAAATTATTATTGGGGAGAACTTACAGTAAAATATGGGATTCAAGTCAAAACATTAGAAAAATAAAATTAACAAATAATCTTCTCAATTTTCTTTTTTGTAATATTTTGACTAAGTAGAAAGTTGAATATTTGGAGAATAAAATGACAAAAATTGGGGAAAATATGTGCAAAACATCAACGTGGTAAAGTTGCATCCTTACAATTTTCAGTATGTGACCCTGACTGGAAAAAGTTTCGACATGGCAGAATTAGACGGTCGCTATGCTGTGTGCTTTGCAATTATGCAAGCATGCTTATAATATTACACATGTCAACATAAACAGAACATGTTTTGTAGAAATGACAAATTAGGCTCTCCCATTTTAAAAACACTGCAGCAGTGGCGGCCTCTCCATGTAGCCTTCCCTTTTGGTGGTGGTCTGAGGTGTGTCTGAGGTGTGAGCGCAACGCTGACGCACGACGGGCCAGTCTGTGGTCGAGCTTGTCGCTAGACAGCTACTAGTTACTCAGTGTGTTCTCAGTGTCAATGCGCCAGTGAAGTAGTAAAATAATAAGAATAATAACAATGTTGCTGTAGCTTGGTCTATATGCACTTCGCATTATGTAAAAATGGAGCATTGTTGGTGCTTTTTGGAGACTTTTTTAGAACGCTTTATAGGCGGAATACATCATTCCCATACGTGCAGTAAGGAGCTGTCTCTTTTGTATCTGTTTTTATATCTTTAAAACACAGAAAAGAGAAGGCCGTGTGTTTATATCTCACATAAGGATTGTGGACGATGGGGCAAAATTCCAAACAAAGTGCAGTTTTCCTTTAAGGGTGCACTTATTAATCATAAGAAGTAGTAGCAGCAAATAAGTAGCTGCGGCCCAAAAAAAAAAAACAAGTTGCAGGTCACAAATGTCCTCCAAACAACATTTTAAAGACCCCTGGACTATGAGATCTCAGCAGAGACCGCGACTGATTGAACTTGCACAGCATTGTGTCCCCCCACCCCTCCTCCGTCACCAACCCCATCGCTTGGGAAGTGGGTGGGGAGCCTGGTTCTATCTGTGGAGCTGAGAAGTGACAGGGACAGCTGGGCAATGAAACCCAGTAAGACGGACACTTTGTCTGGGATCATGCACACTGCTCTCTTAGCTCAGCCAGAGTTCAAAGCTGACGTTTCATCTCCGGATTCAGTGATGTTCTGTACAACCGGAGAACGTTATCTTTAACAACCCTCCTGTTGAATATCACATGCGGACTTCTTGGGGCCAGGATGGGCGGGAAGCAGTCTCACGGCTTCTCCAACAAAGAACTGAGCGAGGTGAGTGTGATTCAAGGCAGCAAGAGCGCCGGGAGTGACCAGGGCGGACTGTCCTCTGCCGCCGAGCGAATCCGCAGACACGCCACGGTGCACTTCGGCTACAGCACCCTCAGCTTGGCCATGCGGGGGCTGGACGATGCCCCAGCGGAGTTGTGGGAGCTGCGAGACCTGCAGAAGCTCAACTTGTCCATGAACTGTCTGTGCTCACTGCCGCCCGCCCTGAGTGCCCTGGACAACCTGGTGGTGCTCAACCTTTGGAGCAACAACCTGACCAGCCTGCCACCTGAAATCGGCCTCCTGAAGAAGCTGCGCGTGCTCTTCGCCTGCCGCAACCGCCTGAGTGAGGTGCCCGAAGAGCTGGGTTCCTGCGCCTGCCTGGAGGTGCTCAGCTTGGCCAACAACCAGATCACCAGCCTGCCAGGCAGCTTGGCGGCCATGCGCAACCTGAGCAAACTCAACCTAAGCCACAACCGCATCTCCCACATCCCGACCTGTGTCTACAGTATGAAGGGCCTGGTCTTTCTTCACCTGGCCTGCAACCGCCTGGAAACCATTGCCGACCAGATCCAGGACTTGGTCAACCTCAAAATCCTCATCGTGGAGGGGAACAGCATTCACACTCTGCCTAAGACGCTGTGCTTCCTGGAGTCCTTGGAGCTCCTCAATGTGGACTTCAATGAGCTGCAAAGCGTGCCGGTGGAAATGTACCTGCTGAGTCGGCTCAGGAGGCTGGCCTGCCACCCTCTGGACAAAGGACTCCATATTGTACACAACCCCCTCCTCAAGCCCATTCAAGAGGTGCTGCAAGGAGGACTGAGTGCCCTCTATAACTACCTCAAGCCCACATGAGGCAACACCGCTGCTTGTGTCCGACACCACCAGGCACGTGGGCTGTCACGCCGCAACCACAAGCCCCCCCCTCTCGATTGACCGCGGATGCCATCCAGACCGCTATTAGTATTACATCACAGGGCATCACACAAATAGACTGAAGTGTTTGGCTGTAAATAAAGACCAACAAACCGCCGTCATGCCTGCAATGCATAGCGCGTGTGTGCGTAAACCCCAGTTAAGGGTTAAAACCTGTCGCCAAAATTCACAGGTCCACATTTGGAGGCTGATTAGTGGCGGGGGGGATCACCCACCCAGCCACGCACACACAGTGTTGCATTCAGGTCACAGGGATCAGTTGTGTAAAGTCAATGGAAAGAACAGTAAAATAGCATCAGAAGGGGGAGCGGAAAAAAATGATGCAACCAGGAGCAGACCATAAAAATGATCATGGGATTTTTCTACATCATTTGATTTTGTTTGCCAGTTTTTGTACCGTGGAAGCCGATTGAGTCGGTCACACTGAGGTCAACCAACTCATCAAGTCCACTTACTTCTTATGCCTAAAAAGTGGCAGTCGACTCACACGGTTGCTTGCTTTTGTCGACATCAAGCGTGAGGCCCAAAGGGGGTCATTTTTATGTGAACGTGTTGTTGTTTTATTATTTACTGAAACCACAACCGCAACATAACTGCGGTCTAATTACACAGCATGACAACCCTTCACTTTCTCTTTCGGTTACCTCGGCCAGTCAGAGGGGCATCGACCCATCGGTCTCGTACCATTTATATTTGTTTACATGCATTTCCAATTGTTTACTGCAGGTGAAACAATACAAATTGTGTTTTGTGGTAAAATTTTTAGGCTTTCTGGAACAGATTAATAGGATGTAAATTATTTCTTATGGGAAAAATTGATTCGGTTAACGTCCGGTGCAGCTAGAATCTGAGTTTCTGCAAGAAACCAATTCTGCTAACCCTGGTTCTACTACAGCAATGCCAAAACCTGCATCTTCTGCTGCAGAACACTGCAAACATGGTAGACGTGCTAGGCTGTGAGACAAAAGCTTGGCTTAATGGAGCCATTTTTGATATACTGAATGCTACTTTGCTACTCGAGTGCAATATTGCTTGTAGAGAAGCCTGTTCTCAAGAAAGCCTGTTTTCTTCCTTCTTTCAAGTGTGGAAAATTTTCATTTATTATATTAGAATAGAACTTCATTGTCACTGTTACAGGAACAATAAAACATTGAAGAGAGACATAAAATATGAAAAACAAAAATAACAAAACATTTATCATGTTATACTTTACTAATGAATAATTACATGTATTAATAATAAATTCACCCATCCATACTGGTCTTGTTTGAGATCTATGAAAATAAAATAAATAGATTTGAAAAAAAGAGAGAAATATCTAACTAAATAGTAACAATAAATAAAATCATTATCAAATGCAAGTAGCCTCTTTTGGAATTACTATATAATAAAAAAGTGTTTTTAAAAGCAAATTCATTTATAAACTTTATTTTATATAGTTTTTTTAAATCTAAAAATCTTATCATTTATCTTTACCTAAATTTCTCTTCCACTGTTTTCCCCCTGATTAAAGGGTGGCTGAAGAGCAATTTTGGGCACGCAGCTGATTTTTTTCTTGGCCCTTGCTGTATTGTAAAAAAATTAATTCATCACATAGTTCATATATTCAAAATAATCCTCAAACATTATTTTCAAGATTCAGCAGTCATGGCCCCGTAAAAATGTTTATTTTATTTTAGTTATGAAATAGGTTGTTTATCCCCGCAGAAAACACATCTCATTGACTCTAGGTGGGTAATAATTTATGAATAGGTGATAATACAGGTAAGACTGTACAGCATATATGTACCACTGTTAAAAAAAAACCCAAACTTTTTACACCCAAAAAACTCAACAAGGGCATTTGTTTAAATGATGAAATGCAAATATGTTCATTGCATATGAATTGAAGGTGTTTATGTTGGCAACATGATTCAATCACTTTGTCTGAATAAAAGTCTAAGAAAAATAAGTCAAAGTCAAGCCAAGTATCTGCTGAAAACGGTAGAGATGGGATTTATGGTTCTTTTAGGGGAGCCTGATCTTGGTGAGGTTTTGCAGAGTGGTTGAAAAATGGCTTATTTGTCTCATTTTTATATTAAGCCTGGCCTTAACTAGTTTTTTTCTGGGAAATAATCACTTCGAGTTAAATGATTTAGCTATCCCACAAATATGAGTTTGATTTATTCTGAAGTATTAACTATAACCTTATTTGACATGTGTGGTTTACATTTCAAGGTCTGATCTGGATTCATTGTAAGAATGGAAAAATAAAGTGTGCATTGGAGCAAAAAAATGATAACATGTATAGACATTGTCCAACACTTATCTAACAAGCATTGTGCTGCATTAAATCAGAACACAGTTGCACGATAAATGTTACTTTTTACATGAGAATAGGTTTACAAGGAAACTGGCTTGCTGCCGTGGCGATCACTTGCTATTGTGGCTCTCATGCATTCGACAGTAGCAAGCTGGTATGCTAATGTTAACTGCAGGATAGTATTTACATGGAACATTACATTAAACAAATACAACTTATGGTAGTCCAGTGCCTGGATCTTCTTTTGTGATCTTCTTTTTCTTTTCTTTTGTGGCCACTTGCTGGTTTCCCAGAGGCGAGATTTTAACATCACTTTTAAGAAAAGTACGTTGAAAACATAAATGACAACATAATGCAATCTACTAATTCACTCTGCTACATTTACTAAACCCGTCTTCATTGTACTACGTTACACTCTTCTGCACCCTGTTTGTATGCTACCGACCCACCTTCACCCAGTGAGACAAAGAAACTGTATGACTGTAAAGGGCTCACTCCGTTCATGCCATTATTCTATGGAACAAAGGTGCCAAGGTGCTGAACCGAAAGGCACGCAGTGACAAGGAAAACGGATATGCAGACACACATGCGCATGGCAAAATAGAGGTTGGCAAAATGATCAAGGTCATTTTCATTTATTTTGTGATAAATTCATTAATGTATAATTGGCCTAGGTCTAGTGCCTCAGAACAAGAAATCTCAAGTCAGGTTGGAATCTTGCAAGATCATGTGATACTCCTATGAATGAGCTTTGCTGCAAAGCAAAGATGTTTTGTTCAGATTGCTTAGCAATGGGTTGGTTTTAGGGTATTTAAGGTGCAACATTTATTAAAGCAGCCCCTGAAGGTGGTACTACCATGAAGAAGTTTGGCTCTGCTTTAAGATTGACACAAGGTGCTGGTGGCAGAAAAGAAAGAAAAGGTGACCCCTGCTGGATTTTGCTGGTTATTACAAGACTCAAAGTGAATTCATTCATTTTCTATGCCGCTTATCCTCGTTAGGGTCGCGGGTATGCTGGAGCCTATCCTAGCTGGCTTTGGGCGAGAGGCGGGGTACACCCTGGACTGGTGGCCAGTCAATCGCAGGGCACATATAGACAAACAAACATTCACACTCATACCGATGGACAATTTGGAGTCGCCAATTAACCTAACATGCATTTTTGGAATGTGGGAGGAAACCGGAGTACCCGCAGAAAACCCACGCACGCACGGGGAGAACATGCAAACTCCACACAGAGATGCCCAACGGAGATTCGAACCCTGAACCTCCTGACTGTGGACAAATGCACAAGCTACATGGAGCCGTTTGTCACATGCATTGTACTATACTGTAAAGATGAAGGAAATGTGATGCAATGGAATTCTCAGGCTTACCCAGTTACGCTTAATGCTGTCAGGTCAATCAACTCAATGTTTCATGGAATGCAGCAATACATGTTTTGCATAATTGAGTGAAAGCATAATTCAAAGTTTATACAACATGGCAGCCTCACCTGGAGGCAGCGGCAGCTCATCAATCCCACATGGAGCCTTTGCCAATCACGGAGGATGATTAAAATGGAAGTGTCCTTCTTGTTCTCCAGCCACAGGAGGGGGTTGAAAAAGCGTGCGATGGTCTCACTGAGCAGGAACCGCTTCTCACGTGGCGTTTATTGACAAGTACAATATGAGTGACACTCCTGACAATTACCTCTTTCTTAGCTCATCATGTCTGCCTAATTGCCTTTGCTGCAGGGGGGGGAGAAATATGCAGTGTATAGATTTGTTGCGGTTATTCCCCTCTACAATGTCACGTCGAAAACAAGTCCTTCGGCTGCACAGGATGTTGGTCAGCCCGGGCCAATAACAAACTGGTATTTCTGTGCATTCCTGTTGAAGGGAAGACAAAGCACAAAGAGATTCGAGCCCAAAACAGTCATGTCTGCTGAGAATCAATCTTCTTCGATATCAATATGAACATTTACGCATTGAAAGATGATGTTTTTTCCGGAATTATTTGTGAACAAAGCCACTTTTTTTATATTCATGTCAAGTGATACTTAATAAAATCAAGACTGTATTAAACGCCTGAACACCTTCACAAAGACAACCACAAAAGCAACAAATGATGCAATTTATGGACCTGAGCGGAAGCCACATTTAAAGACTTGTACCATTTTACAAAATTTCAAAGCAACTGATTTTTTTGTGGCCGCACGGTGGCTGAGTGGTTAGCACATTGGCCACACAGTCAGGAGATCTGGAAGACCTGGGTTCAAATCTCCGTTGGGCATCTCTGTGTGGAGTTTGCATGTTCTCCCCGTGCGTGTGTGGGTTTTCTCCGGGTACTCCGGTTTCCTCCCACATTCCAAAAACATGCATGTTAGGTTAATTGGTGACTCTAAATTGTCCATCGGTATGAATGTGAGTGTGAATGTTTGTTTGTCTATATGTGCCCTGCGATTGACTGGCGACCAGTCCAGGGTGTACCCCGCCTCTCGCCCAAAGTCTGCTGGGATAGGCTCCAGCATCCCCGTGACCCTAATGAGGATAAGCGGTATAGAAAATGGATGGATGGATGGGATGATTTTTTTGTTCTGTAATATTGCAGCATTTCTCTTTTTGCACTTTATGTCTTCTTGGCATTTGCATTTTGCTTTTGCAATTGGTTTTAAGCAGGCGTTTATGTGATTGCAGCGTTTATCAGATGTATTTGAATTATGTTTTTTATGGATAATTTCTGTGCTGGGATCGTTTGAATGTTGTCGTGTGTTTGCCCCTTTTGCCCACCGTAACTGCATATCAATACAGCAACATAAGCCTGAAAAAACATTATGACTTTTATTCCTAGTCATTAGTCCTTATTATGACTAATAATTTCCATAATCACAACACATGTTCAATACTGTTAACATAAAGTGCGTTATGAATGATATGTGTTCTTCAAGATATATTAATGCGGCCTCCTTGTACTGAAACACTGGCAGGATACCTTGGGATGGTGGATTAATTACTGTTTAATGACACCAAACTGGGATAAAAGATACTTTGCACTTTGCATTCTCATATGGAATATGACAATGCGCATGGAAACGAGAATGCAATGTTTTGTTTGTTATTGTATTCATTCCCTTAACTGCTCTTCATTTTGTGCTGTTGACCTCTTGGCCAGGTCGCCCTGGTGAATGAGATCCTGGTCATTCATTCATTTTCTATACCGCTTATCCTCATTAGGGTTGGGGGTATGCTGGAGCCTATCCCAGCTGACTATTGGGCGAGAGGCGGGGTACACCCTGGACTGGTCGCCAGCCAATCGCAGGGCACATAAGACAAACAAACATTCACACCTATGGACAATTTAGAGTCACCAATTAACCTAACACGCATGTTTTTGGAATGTGTTAGGAAATCGGAGTACCCGGAGAAAACCCACACACGCACGGGGAGAACATGCAAACTCCACACAGAGATGCAAACCCTGAACCTCCTGACTGTGAGGCCAATGTGCTACCCACTCGACCACCGTGTGGCCCCCTCAATGAGACTTATCTGGTTAAATAAAGGTTTAATAATACAAAAAAAGTGTGCTAAAACGTGGTTAACAAATATTACGGTCTTTCCGAACATTTCCGATAATTTCCTCTCTCTTGTCTTCTATCTCGTCCGCCGCGCAAGAAAGCGCGCGCCATTTATGCTTCCGCTTACGCCACCTGTGCCCACGTGACCACGCCCCTCCACACCCGTGCGCGTGGAGGGTCCTTCACCGCCTTGTTCAGGGTTTGGCCTCGAAGTGACGTCACACGGGGCGCCATTTATATATAGTTTTTGGCTCAAATACGATACAGCGGTGGAGTTAAACTGCTTTATTCAGCTGGGAGGGAGCCCTTACAGCTGTGACGGATGTGTACATTCGCGCGGACAATATGCCATTTGTGTGGACGGCCATTTTGTCGAGCTAAAAAAACACGTCCACACGTGTGGCTTCGGTCCATAATAGCAGAAGAACCTTACCTGGAGTTCCGCCCAGTCCGATGCAGCGAGGCAAGGGGAGGGAGCGCTCAAGGACGCCCTCTCCCGGCCACACGGCCCGCTGTTCCTCTCCGGCACACACAATCAGGACTCACTCACCGTCCAGTGTGGACGCCGGCAGAACACCGAGGAGGAGCAGCGTCACCGGGCGACTCCAGCCCGCAGAACCCCCACTTAAAAAAAATAACCAAAACAACCCCACACATACGGACGGCGGTTCCGCTTTTGACGGGTTGGAGCTCGTTAGAGTGACGGCACCGAAGAGTTGACCCGACAAGCTGCCGTCGACATGGATAAAGTTGTCCGTTGGCTCGCCGCCATCACGCTGCTGCTGTCTGCCCGGGGAGAAGTTTTTAAAGGTAAGTGAACGCCGAGACGTTCACGGTCGTGGGAAAAACAAACACTCTACCTAATTGAACGTAACGGTGACTTTTCTTTGGACGTCTTTCCCCGATGCCGTGCTCTTTTACCGGCACCACAAGTTGAAGGAGTTCAGTGTTTGTGTCTCACTTTGCCTTGATAAGTTGCTGCCTAATGTGATGATAAACAAGACTCTGCTCAAAGTAACACAGTTCCTCAGCGCGGTGCAAAAACAAAAGCACATCCGGGGAATGATGCACTATGCTGTACATTGGTTTTCAACTTCAACTGTGATGATTGTGAAAGGGCAAACCCATCCTCTGTCAGATGAAATGGACATTTAAATCCGTTTCGGGAATAACAAGATTTCCTCCATGCGTTGATAACAAAATATGCTAATTATAAGCCAAATAATGAGCATAATGGGGACACAAGAAAGCTGAATTCTGTCAAAATTATGACAGCAGCTCCTTAAAAAAAAAGTCATTTGCTGCAGGGCACCAACTACATAATGTGGTGTGTGCGTGGGAAAGTTTGTTGTTCCATTATTTTGGATTAAAGTTAAAATGACCTAACCAGAACTTCTTTAATATAGACTATGTTGCCTTTCCCATCCGGTTATTTGTGTGAGACTGGGTTTTTGGCTACAAACAGCGAAATGGTAAAAGCGGTCTGCATCATTTGGCACTGATGGGGTGTGTGTATTTATTTAGGGTGTTTTGGGATGTATTGTTGTTAGATGTGATGTTTTATTTGTTCTATTCATCGGTACAAGACGACAGTATGACAATGCCATGACGTCTCCAGTGCATGTTGGCCACACAGTCAGGAGATCTGGAAGACTTGGGCTCGAATCTCTGCTTGGGCGTCTCTGTGTGGAGTTTGCATGTTCTCGCCGTGCGTGCGTGGGTTTTCTCTGTGGGTTTTCTTCCAAAACATTCCAAAAACATAAATGCTAGGTTAACTGGAAAACTTAAAATTGTCATTAGGTATGAATGTGAGTGTGGATGGAATATAATGAATGGATTAGAATAGAATGTTTGTCTATATGTGCCCGGGAATTGGCTGGTGATCAGTCTGGGGTACCACATCTCTCGCCCAGAGTCCGCTGGGATAGGCTCCAGCATACCCCCACGACCTCGGTGAGGATAAGCAGCATAGAAAGTGGATGGATGGTTTGCAGCGCACCTGTGGTAGGCGACCACTGCTTTAAATATGTTTCATGCTGTTCATGCCATTTTAGGTGTGTTTTTTACTCATCAAGATGATGAATCCTGCCCCTCTGCCAGCCCCGCTCAAACACGAGCAGCACTCTGATTAATAACATTCAGATAATATTGATTTTTTTGGGGTGAGAATCGTGTACAGTGACATAGTGCATTGCCAGACGGGGGTCCCCGCAGGGCTGATATTGGCAACAGAGCAGAGCATTAGTCACTTTTCCTGCTGATGAGCGCTAATGGATGTACGATGACATCGATTTGACTGCTTTTATAACATATAAATTATATTTTATAATCATTTGAAGTTGACTGACTTGACTGCAAGCTGCGGTGCGCTCTCTCAGCCGGCCTGCTGGGGGCAGTGTGGTACATGCATACAGTACAGTGGCAGCTGATGGAGAAGATGCAGCTCAGATGCACTGTGGAAACTTTGTGTCTTCTAAATCAGTTAATAACCTTTTGTTACATTTTGTTTTGCCATTTCCACCCACTTTTGCAGCACTTGGGTCAATAAATGTGCCTCACCTCCCACTTTATTGGGGATGAGAGCGAGAGAGAGAGACACACACACACACACTCAAGCTCAAGTATCCCCCAGTCCTTCTTTTTATGTGAGCTTGATCAGTCTTGCCCACTGGCAAGTGAAGGGCTGTGAGATTTATTGGAGTGGGCTTCACCGCGGGGCTCCCAGCGGTGCAGGAACCATCAATAAACGCCTTCCTAATTGCACAAGAATGTGTGTGTCTGTGTGTGTGTGTGTGTCTGCGTGTGTCAATATGGAAACCAGGAAGAAATCAATTGGATGTGTTTCACTCTTCCCCGGTTAGGTGACGGTGTGCTTTTCACGCAGGTAGAGTTGATCCATTTCCCTCCACCACCGCCGATCCACCTCGCAAAGCATGTTTTATCTTTGCCTGTGCGCGCATGCACCTGCAGAGCATCTCTCTGTGGTGTGTTGGAGTAACCCCCACCAGTGCTCACCCAATGGATTAATTCTTCATCACACAACATATGTCTCTAAAGTTCAAACCTCAGTCCCTTGAGACCTCTCCTCATTTTGGTGAGCATCACTCTCGTTTCGCGTTCTCTTTTGCTGTTTAGGGCTCTGGCAGGAAGACTTGCACGGGAAGGAAACAGACTCTCATTACAAGCAGTCACCGGGCACTTGTCAACATTTTGATTACATATAAACGTTAGTCTTGCGTTTTACACTTGAGTGACTGGTGTAAAAAAATGAGTATCTTGTACAACAAATTGAAATAAATTGCCTTTACCCTGGTCACGAGAAGTTAAGGTTGTTAGTAAATGGAGTTAAATGGCGGAACAGAATGCAGGCACTTGCAACTTTCTTTGTCTCCATTGTTATCAATCAGGAAAGGAGAGACTTGTTGTGTAACTGTGTTAGCCGGCAAAGAACTACAGAGTCAACCGCCAGGGATGTGATAGACAGGCGATGGAGCTGACTTCTGGCTTCTATTCCCAGGTACTAGCAAGCTCATTGTGTGCTGACGCTGACATTTCGTGGGAATAATATATTAAGAATACAGCTGTCATTTACCTCACGCATTATGTGCGCCATAACCACAGCAAAATTTTGGCATAAATTTTAAACTTAAACAGAAAAACATGCTAACCGAGCAGTACATTTACCTAGGTTCCACTGTACTTAATTATTATACTGTTGTAAAAACTGGGGAACATGAAAAAGTGGGAAGTTGGCATGACACCTGCCAAACTGGGGAGGTGGAACCATTTTTTAAATTTCAAACAGTTCTTATTTACAGACCAGAATTAATTAGTTTTTCATACCTGACAGTTTCCACTGCTTACAAGGAGTCTTCTTCAGAGTGGTCACTTGATGTTGATGTGACGTGTCTTGTCAGCTGATTATACGTTTTCCTGCCAATAACGGCAGGGCAACAGCGTCCTCTGCTGTCCGACTTCTCCAGGACCCCAGGTGTGAGAGTAGAAAAGCCTCCTGGTCCTGGTTTGTGGTCCTATGGCACCAACATCTGTATAAATAAGCTGACAGGACACGTCACATCAACACCACGTGACCACTCTGAAGAAGACCCCTTGTGAGCAGTCAAAACTGTCAGGAATGAAAAACTAGTTAATTCTGGTCTGTAAATAAGAACTGCTTGGGATGGTTGAATGATGGACCTAATGAACCTCATTGGACCAAACTAAATTGTCTGAATTTTCTAAGCAAAATCATTTTGCTTAACAAATTAGAAATTTCTATTTTCTCAGCGTGTACTGCAAAAACTAGCTACAATGAAGTACAGTGGAACCTAAGTTAGCGTCTATTCCGGTTGCTGTGCCTTTTGATTAACGGCAAAGATTTATGCCACAATTTTGTCTCGGTTTGTGAACATTTTGTGGAGCACCGGATTCACACAGTAACCACCGTTAAGGTAGGCATTTTTTCCCCACTAATAAAGACGCTCGTATTTTGTAACCTATATTTGCAATATGAACATGTAATAAAGTATGGATATGTAATATGAATAAACAAAAACTATGCATAGTGGGGATGAAATACGAAGCAACTGTGCGTAAAAGCCGCGTTGCCAAGCTCGTGGTCTGGCCCCTGTCACTTGTGTTTGCATGTGAGATGAACTTGTGTTACTCAATTCATTACCATCATTTTTGCAATTTTTGGTTCCAATCAAAGATGTCAGTACGTTTGATTTACCGTTTATTTACAATTAACCACATCCATATTAGATACACTGGGGCAGCGATAGTGACGTGGGAGGTGGTGGCCATAAGGAAACAGCGCGACAGAGGCAGACTGGACAGTCAATATACAAGGTGCAGAATTATTAGGCAAATGATTATTTTGACTACATCATCCTCTTTATGCATGTTGTTTTACTCCAAGCTGTATGGGCTCGAAAGCCTACTACCAATTAGGCATATTTGGTGATGTGCATCTCTGTAATAGGAAGGGGCGTGGTCTAATGACATCAACACCCGATATCAGGTGTGCATAATTATTAGGCAACTTCCTTTCCTCTGGCAAAATGGGTCAAAAGAAGGACTTTACAGGCTCCGAAAAGTCAAAAATAGTGAGATATCTTGCAATGGGATGCAGCACTCTTAAAATTGCCCAGCTTCTGAAGCGTGATCATCGAACAATCATCAAACCATCATCAAACCATCAAACAAGCGTTTCATTCAAAATAATCAACAGGGTCGCAAGAAGTGTGTGGGAAAAAACAAAGTGCAAAATAACTGCTCATGAATTGAGAAAAGTCAAGCGTGCAGCTGCCAAGATGCCACTTCCCACCAGTTTTGCCATATTTCAGAGCTGCAACATCACTGGAGTGCCCAAAAGCACAAGGGGTGCAATACTCACAGACATGGCCAAGGTAAGAGAGGCTGGAAAACCACCACCACTGAACAAGACACACAAGCTGAAACGTCAAGACTGGGCCAAGAAATATCTAAAGACAGTTTGTCTAAGGTTTTATGGACTGATGAAATGAGAGTGAGTCTTGATGGGCCTGCTGGACGGGCTCGTGGCTGGATCGGTAAAGGGCAGAGAGCTCCAGTCCGACTCAGATGCCAGCAAGGTGGAGGTGGAGTACTGGTTTGGGCTAGTATCATCAAAGATGCGCTTGTGGGGCCTTTTCAGGTTGAGGATAAAGTCCAGCTCAACTCCTAGTCCTACTGCCAGTTTCTGGAAGACACCTTCTTCAAGGAGTGGTACAGGAAGAAGCCTGCATCCTTCAAGAAAAACATGATTTTCATGCAGGACAATGCTCCATCACATGCGTCCAAGTACTCCACAGTGTGGCTGGCAAGAAAGGGTCTAAAAGAAGAAAAACTAATGACATGGCCTCCTTGTTCACCTGATCTGAACCCCATAGAGAACTGTGGTCCATCATCAAATGTGAGATTGACAAGGAGGGAAAACAGTACACCTCTCTGAACAGTGTCTGGGAGGCTGTGGTTGCTGCTGCACGCAATGTTGATGGTGAACAGATCAAAACCCCGACAGAATCCATGGATGGCAGACTTTTGAGTGTCCTTGCAAAGAAAGGTGGCTATATTGGTCACTGTTCTGTTTTTGTTTGTTTTTGAATGACAGAAATATATACTTGGGAATGATGAGATGTTATATTGGTTTCACTGGTGAAAATAAAAAATTTAAATGGGTATATGTTTTTGTTAGTTGCCTAATAATTATGCACAGTAATAGTTACCTGCACACACGGATATCCTCCTAAAATAGCTCAAACTAAAAACAAACAAACTACTTCCAAAAATGTTCAACTTTGATATTAATGAGTTTTTTGGCTTCATTGAGAACATAGTTTTTGTTCAATAATAAAATTAATCCTCAAAAATACAACTTGCCTAATAATTCTGCCCTCCCTAGTAGATGAAAATGTATGTGCTGATTCAGATAGTTACTTTAAACAGTGGTCGTTGCGATTATTAAATGCTTTCAAATGTGCCTGACATTGTGTAAACCGGCCTGTGGGGGTTTTGTGACGTGTGCGCACCCAGCCAAATTACCACTAGACTGGCTGCGATTCACCTTGCGCCGAGAATAGACCAGGATGGAGCAGGCAAGCTTTCAGCGCACCTTCAGCGAAGCCTTTTGGCATGAAATTGTCACAACGCCAGGCTGAATGTGTCGGCACCTTCCCCTGCTGCGCCGCCACACCCATCGTGGCGCGCCTTGGTCTGCTAAATTGGCTGTGCACGGTGCTACGCCAGACGATATTACCACTGCACAGCCTACACCAACTTTAGAGACCTTAAAGTCAGTTTTACCTTCACTGAGTACTATTGTTCCCAAAGACACAGTGTGGCCTTGAGACACTACACGGGCACAATCTTCCAGTTCCTGTTTCTCACCTTCCATACCAAAATGGTGCCACTTGCAACTTTCTTTGGTGCCATTTTGCATTACAGTATTGAGGTGTGAAACGCTATTGAATTCAAGAGAGAACTGAGCACCCTGAGTTTGTACTTCTAGTGTTTTGTTCTTTGGCACATTCTGGTTGAGTAGCACTCATGTTCTGGTCTGGACGCTACGTTCAGCATTGCTAGTGTTCTGGTCTTGAAGCGCCATATGCCAATCCCAGTCTGCCATTGCCAGCTGGGTCAGGCCTGATTGGCGTGCGCACTCGGACCAAGGAGAGACGGCACAGACGTTCGTCTGCGAGATAAACAAGTTAATTGGAAGCAATCATTTAGTTCTTCACTCATTTCTTTGCGGTTCCCAGCTGACTCAGATTTAATAGTTTTTTCTGCAAGGTGTCCTGACGGATGGCAGCTTCATTTGTGGGAGCCGGTGCAGAATTAATTTAAATAGGCATGATTTTTTTTCCCTCACCCCTCGCCCCCCTCCTCAAACATGTTGGAGGATTGATGATAGTACAAAGCAGCCAGTGAGGTGTCGACATTCTTCTGTAACTTTGCTTCTAAGACACTTTTATTATGATGGTAATGAAGGCAGCAGAAGCGTGGATTTGCCCAATGCGGCGTGAGCTGTGTGACTTTCCCGGAAGAGATTGATTGTAGCTGCTTGATTTCAACTCTCGAGGAGAAACTTGAGTAAGCCTGGAACGCTAAGTGCTGCTATTTAGACGAGTCCCTTTAAATGACGACTGACGGCAGCATTTATGCATTTTTAAGCTCGGGTACAAAAACAATTCTGTGGATGTGGAACATCAATGCAACCCATTTGCATCTCATCCAGTGTGGCTGATGCCTGTCTGGGCGGTGAAGACAAAGACAAGAGGGGTCTTTGGGGATAAACACGCTGGCTTTAGGATGCCTTCACCTCCTGCTTGGCAAACATCTCAGCCGCCTACCTCAACTTCACGCTTTACCAGCCTGAAGGTCGAATACCAAAATGGGACATTGGAAGGCTTGTTTGGAAGAAACAAGGATGTCCGATTAAGGGAAATAAATGTGTAAAAGATGCAAAAACCTGAGACGTGCACACTGCAAAATTAGACACACACCCTCAAACCAAAATCCAATTAAATAATAAAATACAATACAATCCTCTTTATCCTCATTAGTCTGTACAAATGAGCCACGTAGTCGGTTTCTTTTTAGTCTGTTGCAAAGTTAACGTCAAACAATGGACACTTAGAGCTGCACACTAATACACAAGGAACACCTACCTGTGGCGCTGCGGACTGACACACAAACGGTACCACATGACACCAAAAGTATAGAAGAAAAAAGAACACATTCTGTTGATTCTTGCTTTCCAAGGCTTGTCTACACTGACAAAAAAAACTGGAATTTGTTTTGTGAGTCATTTTGGAGTATAGGAGTAAAAAATATCAGGAAAGTGTCGACTGGGGTGAATCATTCCAGTCAAATTATTCAGATATTTTGTTGGCCTGTCACTTTTGGTCACGAGACGGCAACTGGGCAGAGACATCACTGCTGTCAAAGTAGCGGTTTGCTTGTCTTCTACACACCAACAACAAGCCGGCGTGTTCAGATTTTCCCACTCTCGAAGACGTCATAAAAAAATACTTCCAGGCCACCTAGAATGATAAAGAAAGGCTGAAACCATAAAATACTTTGCTCTCTTGACACGCAAAGGTTTCCGTGTGGAAAGCCCCTGAGTTCACCGAAGTTTATTGATGAATAAACAAAAACAAGAAACCAAAAGACCCTCCCATGCCCAAAGTGACATAGGAAAAGATCCTGATACGCCTGCCCAAACAAACAAAGGGACTGTGGAGTCCAAGCCAACCCTATAAAGGGCTGTCGTCCTGTCACCCCGCTGCTAATCCTAAATAAAGAAAAAGACACATCCAAAAGCTAAAGCGAAACAAACCCCAAAACATTTGCGACATGTAAGTGTAGGACAAGTGTAAAAAAAAGTTAACATTAAAACAGTTAAGTGCTTAGTGAGGACATCTTTTGATGACATTTTGCTGCCTTTTGAGTGGTAGTCTGCTTACCTACTGTACGACCTATTGTGTGTATATTTTTTTAAAGTATAAAGTAAAGTGTAAATACAAAACACACACTAAAACTTGAAAATGAAATGTTGATATTAATAACTAATAATAACACAAAATTTTTTCTTGAAATATATTTTTACAAAAACATGTATGTATTATTAATAAACAAATTACATTTTTTACACTGTTCTTTTAAAAAATAAGTATGAAAATATAATTTTTTACATAAAAATTATGATTTTTCAAAAACTATGAAAAAATTATTAATATCAACGTAGCTCCCTGCATCTTTGGATTTTTCGGTATGCAGCTCTCGGTGGAAAAAGTTTGGACACCCCTGATTTGTACATTGCTAAAATCCGTAAAGCACTACTTCAAGGGTGATCTATGTTAGAGGTTCTAAAGGAGCTGATTTGGAGAGCCAAACATGTACAGCAAAATAGTGCACTGAGCAGAAGAAACGGCCTGCAAAGTTTCATCCCAAAATAGTCTAGTGGTCTGTAGTGTGTGACGCTTCTGCGGCTTATCCTGAGCTCTTCCAAGCAGCCGCAAACTCATCTTTCCTCATCTCGCAGGTCCCGCGGGCGCCACTCCACGTTTGATCATTAGCTGCTGATTTGCCAGCGATTTTATTTACATTCTTGAGAGGCAGTAATAGTTTTGAAGTTGACTCTCGAGGCGGCGGCAGTGTTATGAGGCTGCTGTGCCTCGGAATGATAATTGGCCTTGCGATGTGGCTGAGTGAAGGATGCCGGACAAACAGAGATTCTCTAATTATACATGCGCCGCCTTTGTGGGGGGTGGCGGGAGGGGGGTGTAGAAACTAATGAATTGTACTCTGGTAGACACAAGGGCCGTCTAATGAAGAGAGCTGGAGGCGGCGTGGGGGCTGGTTGTGGGTCTGTTGGGCATGCTTGAACAATTGTGTGATCAACATGTGTAAGAAAAACAACGCCGCATGCAGCAGAATTATTTCATGCATTTTTTTAACCAGGCGTCGTAAGTAGGTGGTAAAAGTGCAGGAATTGACTAATTAATGCTGCGAGGGTCTCAATTGTTATTAATGGAGAGAAGGAGGAGAAAGGGAAAGCAGTTTAAATGAGGATATTACACTCAGTGGAGGTTATTTGTCACAACTGTTTCATATTTTATTACTTTTACTTTTTATTTTGTGGAGAAAAAAATCATTCCTGTTGCTAAGTGACACTTAGGCTGGCATCACTTTTTGGCAAATGACTAAGACATGACAGGAAATAACATTAAAACATAGTCAACCATCACCTTGTCTCAAGACATTCTAAGACAAACATAGACGTCTTGCTGAGTCAACATGTCTATGACATGTGTCTGTAAAAACAGCTTGCCATTTCTGGCGATGGCGGACTTCAGAGCTGCGTTTGTGCTGCAGTTGGCGCTATAAGCACTATTGCAACAAACCCTCACCGACTCCAATACAGTATATGTGTGGAGCAGAGACGCATACACAGTTGCATGCGGCAGATTCCTTGAAACCACCTCTGTACCCAAAGTTGTCTCAAACTGGGAGGTGCCTTGCCAAAACACTGCCACAGAGGTGCAAATGTCGGCAGTGGGATAAGGTGGAAGACTAGGGGAGTGTGTTAGGCTGCCTGCACCGCAGTTCCACCTTGTCTCCTGTTATTTATTAAGCTTGTGTCACGGCCCAGGCAGGCGGCAGGTGAACATGCATTCCAGGGGCAGGGTGGGGGGGTCGGGGGAATTGCTTATGAGTGTAACCAGGGGCGAAATCCTCTATTAGTGTCAGTGTGAATCTGTTGCTGTCGCATTAGCGAGCGACAGGCACAGTCATTAATGCATTAGGCCCTGGTTGGGTGTGCCAACCATTTGCATGGGGCTGCTTGCCCTCGTGCTAAAAAGCTGCCAGGGAGTGAACCCATTGACTGTTTAACTGTTCAATAATGAAGCCATCCCGCAGGATGAACGAAGCGTCAGTGGGCGACTGTGTAATGGCCGTGAGGACATGGAAAATAATCAGCATACATTTTTATGCACAGCAAAGTATAATTGAGCAACAGTACTTCACTTGAAAGTACCTGATTATCCTGCCCTCGGTCACACTAGGCCGCCTATTAGAAGACTGTTATTTACTTGTGTGCGTGCGGGGAAGCATTCCACCAACAAGACACATTTGTTTTGTAAATAATCTGACCTTCGGCGCCCTGGCCGTGCTCCTCTTTAAATGGGGCTCCTTTGTAATGGCGCTCAGCTCGGAGCACAGTGTGGCTGGCTCTCCAGGGTTGGTTTTAATGGCATTACGGTTTCCCCCACATCACATAGTGTGGTCACTCCACAGCTAGCTCAGCTCAGTGGGAGGTGTTAGTGGGGGGCTCGGTTTATTAATCCATTGCAAACAAAAAAAGGATATTAGACACAGTGCGGGTTCTTGTTATTTTGCTTCACATGAGAGAAATCAGAACAACCTGGCAAAAGAATACATGCTAAAGAATTTAGCTTGCTTACACGTGAGTTTTATTTTGGCAGTAACTTTAATTTGCCTTTCAATAATGTTTTTATTTTTGCATTATGCCGATTAGACTTATACCCAAGAAAGCAACACAACCAGAGTGTATTACAGTAGTTAAAATGATAATTAATTGTTTCCTTGCCTAGATATTCTTTCAAAATGAAGTAAAGCAAAGTAGAAGCTTCTTGGAAGCCATAGCGTCGTAGGCCACACAGTGGGCAAAGTCACCAACCCTTGGCTGATTCAATAATCAATAACCAGTTCCAGCTTCTCCATGCTTTTTTTGACATAGCAGCTGCATGCAAGCCTTAAAAGCAAACAAATCCCACAGAAACAACCCAAAGTCATTCCAGAACAAGTGATTCTGCAAAATGGGCAGCATAAAGACCGTGACCACAGTATTTGAGT
>QODF01000251.1:449714-512565 GCA_024372805.1 Oostethus manadensis
CTGGCGTAGGTTCCTGGGGAGTCCAGATGCTGCAGGATGTAGTGGAGGGCCAGGTTGATGGCGTCATCTACAGACCGGTTGGCTCTGTAGGCGAACTGCAGAGGGTCCAGGAGCGGGGAGGTAAAGGACTTGAGATGAGGCAGAACCAGGCGCTCAAATGACTTCATGTGTAAGGTAATTGTAATGGTTTGATTGTATTTGAACATGCATACAAATTCCATTGGAATACATCACTTAATACAATCGACAGTTCCACGTGTCCAAAAGGAGTAGGAAGAAGCAAATTTTATTTAGTCCTAGCCCCGTAGGCTCTCCCCTATTTCAATACATTTGCAGACTTGTAAGGTAATGTGCCAGTGTGTTAAATAGTAGTCAATGTCCTAATAATTGTAAATAACTTGCAGTCCTGATGAATGATACTCATAATAAATAATAATAGCAATAAGTGGTAATGACCAAAGGAACGAAGTAATATGGCCTTGGATGTACACAATATTTCACGACTCTTCTTCCTTGGCTTTTGTAAACATCAACTGTTTGTAATGTGTCTTGAAATCACTCATTGTAGAGCATTGTTTTACTTCTTTACCTAATCCATTCCACAGTTTTATTCCACATACCCAAGTACTAACGGTTTTTTAGTGTTGTTCTTGCATATTTGTGTATTGATTCTAGTTCATTCCTAGGATCATATTTCTCTTAGAAGTAGAGGAATTTCACGATGCTCGTGGTCAATGGCGCCAATGTTGAGTTAATTTTTCAGTCTGGCGGAACAAAGGGAAGGGCTGCCAAAATGCGCTAAACTCTTGCTGCAGCACGGAACACTCCCTTACGGAGACAGCCATTGAGGCCAACAGCTGTGGAGCTACACAATAACTGGGGAAAGATGACGGCTGTCTTCAAGCTCCGCTTCCACCCTGTAATCACTTTGCCACACTTCAAGAAATTACAGGGCAGCGGAGTCATGTGACGTGCGGGCACACCGCAGCATGGCGGAGAGACAAAGTTGAAAACACGTTTGTAGACTAACACGCATCTGCATAAACAAACCAGCAAGGATGTGACAAGTTGATTGTAATGATGATGATGCTGCGGAGTGGCAATACACTCAGTCGGATGTCTCAGGTTTATTTGCAATGCAAAGAAAGGACCATGATGTGGTTGCTTTTACATAACGCAACCCAATTCCGCTGCAGTGTCTGCATTGTTTACATGTAATGCACTGGAGTGTGGATTTACCTCGGGTGATTTTATTTACTGTGGGTATAAGTTAGGCATGTAAATCTCTCTGTGATAGATGATTCAAATTGAATCTAGATACACAGGTTACTGGGTGAGGTGTTTCGGGCATGCCCAGCCGGGAGAAGGCCCCGGGGAAGACCTAGGACACGCTGGAGGGACTAGGTCTCACAGGTGGCCTGGGAACGCCTTGGTGTCCTCCCGGTGGAGCTGGAAGAGGTCGCCGGGGACCGAGAAGTCTGGACTTCCCTACTGAAACTGCTGCCCCCGCCACCCGGACCCGGATAAGCGGAGGAAAATGGAATGGAATGGAATGGTACACAGGTTACCATGCCATTAAAAAATGATATACGAACGGTTCGTCACGATTTGATGCACTATACAAATGATATGATTCCGTATCGATTCTACAGTTAATGTTTTTTGGTGTAGTTATTAATCTTACATTCTGAAAAAAAGATGCCAAGTGTATGACAGTGGTATACATCATATTCCCAAGCATGCTGTGAGGGACTGGCAAAAATAAAGTAAAAAGAATAACACCTCAGCAGTATACAGTATATTGTTTAGACACAAACCACCAAAAAGACTTGCTGAATGACGAATCTTATTATTTGATGGGATCAACATTTTACATTCTATATTTTAGATCTATATTTTCACACCAGTTAAATTTGGATTTGGAACTAACTAATCTACTTTGGAATCAAACTAAGTTTCATTGTGTACTATGTGCAATGAAACAACACAAGTCCAATTCATAATACAAAACAAATAGTGCAAATACCCGTAAATATTGACTCATGTCTTCCAAGCGCAGATAAGTAAATAGAAGTATTTGTCACATGAGTGCAATGTTCAACACTCCAGGTGCAACATTTCAAAGTAATGAAGGTACAAAACACAGAAGTTATCCTACTCACCTCTGTTGGTCTGGCTGTCTAAGTTGTGCACTCTTCTAAATCCAAAGACGTTCCAAACTTGTCCGTTCAAACATCAGCTACCTCAGCGTGCGCTAGTGCTCTACAGGCTACACTGGTTTTCCTGACACCCATAGCTCCAGTGGGGCTTCTCAGATGGCGTGTCCGCCTACGATGCACCTTCCTCGTCCATGGCAGGTGGCTCACCCAGTTATCAGGCTCGGCTTTGCCTTAAATTGCCTATGTCATTTTTCAAAAACATCAATCCACATAAATACGTGTAAAGTGCATTTCTAGAGGACTGTATGTAGGTATTTCAACAAGGAAACAAGGAGAAACATGACACAAATAATGCATAACGCAGAATTGCAATAAATACCACCACACAAGCACATATTTTACTTAACTGTGCAATGAATACACACAAAGAAAACTAAAATGTTGCTAAAATTTGACTTGCAAATAAAAACAAGTGAGACATTTTTTGTGTATTGCATATTTTAACATAATATTTGACTAGCTGCCTGCATCCCACATTTGGGTTGCGGCTCACCAGTTGAGAATGAGTAGACAGCGGCATCCGTCAGCGTATTTCAGGTTCACATTGTCAGGGTAGTGAGTTTACAGCACGGTAATGATTCATATGTGCATTTGTGCAACTTGAGCAAAAACATGGGAATGGTGTCACTTGAAGCATGATGTGCAAATGCGTTCTTCAAAGCGCATCGCCTCCAGCACTGGTTTGTTTTCCTACAGCATCAGTTCCATTTCAGCGTCACGTATCATGACTAAACCAGATAGAACAGACTTAAATAGTTTATCAAACTGCCACAATCATACAGTAAAGACGACACATTTGGTTCTGATGGGCGACTGCATTTTGCTGCCCTCGAGCGCCTCCAAAAGTGAAAATGTTTTGAAGTCACTTGTGAATATTTTTCTTTTCCTTCTCTGTCTCTCCCGTGGCTGTTTTAACCTGCCTGCCGTAGCCTCAACTTGACTAAAATGTAAATATATCTTTTCCTCTCCTCGCCAAGCCTTTGAGCGAGTCCCCGGGCTAACCACGGATTTCCCTATTGCCATCCCTAGATCTTAATGTGGAATTAGTCATAATAGGATTCTGGCTGGAGGTAGGCAGCTGAGACGTTCAGACAAAAAAGCCAGGGACAGCAACTGGATTCACATTTTTTCGTCCCAAAATCTATAAATAATGCTGTTATCTACCTTTTCAACTTTCCTTGGAGCTTGGAAGAGCTTCTGTAAAGGAAACCAGCAGGCACAGCTTTCTGAGAATGAGTAATGTAGTAAATACTTGGACTTCACTGACCTGATTGCCAAATTCAATTAGCTGTGTGGCCTCCAGCCACACACCAGGTCAAAAACATTAACATCTGTGGTTGTAGGCAACCTTTTCCATGAAGTTTTTTAAAATGAACCGAATGTGATGGCGGTAGCTGCCTTTTGAACTGTCATGATATTTATCTACTTCTCCATGCACGTATACAGTACAGGTTAATACTAAGCTGTTGGTGTAATACTCATATCCTGTTTACAGTGAACTCACACTCACAGTACAACACCAAAGACAGCAGGATATGGATTAGGATATCAACAAAGGCAAAAAGGAAAAAAAAATGTTTAAAGAAAAAAAAATTATATACTGTATTTTTCAGACTAAAGAGCGCATCAGAATATAGGCATTTGTAGAAAATGTTGTTTTTTTTTTACATTAGCTGCACCAGACCATAAGCCGCGAATATAACGTTGTGAAATTAGATATTTACACGGAAAGTTTTTGTGTTTCATTGCATACCTTAATTGTTTTCAAACAGAAGAAAAAAGTTTTAATATACCCTTTGACCCAGGCCAAAGGTCACACAAGTCCCCTGTGTTTATAGCGGTCTCGGGCGATGCCTGTTAAAATGGGCGTATCACAATCATCAGAACTATTATGGACTATTATTAAAGTAAAATTACGATTTTTAGTCTCAAAGTCGTCAGATGTTTTTTTTATGTGTCCTTAATACGCCGTATTGGGGTCTTAGCCGCAAGGTTCAGAGCGTGGAAAAAAAGTAGTGTCTTATAGTCCCAGAAATACAGTATGTGTATGTATAAATCTGTATATGTATATATAGTTATGTATGTACATATGTATTTGTATATATCAGTACATGTGTACCTACCGTATATATGTACAGTATATATGTATGTATGTGTATATACAGTATCTATATATATATATACAGTGGTGTGAAAAACTATTTGCCCCCTTCCTGACTTTTTATTCTTTTGCATGTTTGTCACACAAAATGTTTCTGATCATCAAACACATTTTAATATTAGTCAAAGATAACACAAGTAAACACAAAATGCAGTTTTTAAATTAATGTTTTTATTATTTAAGGAGAAAAAAATCCAAACCCACATAGCCCTGTGTGAAAAAGTAATTGCCCCTGCACCTAATAACGGGTTGGGCACCCTTAGCAGCAATAAGTGCAATCAAACGTTTGCCATAACTTGCAACAAGTCTTTTACACGCTCTGGAGGAATTTTGGCCCACTCATCTTTGCACAATTGTTGTAATTCAGCTTTATTTGAGGCTTTTCTAGCATGAAGCGCCTTCTTAAGGTCATGCCACAGCATCTCCATGGGATTCAGGTCAGGACTTTGACTAGGCCACTCCAAAGTCTTCATTTGGTTTTTCTTCAGCCATTCAGAGGTGGACTTGCTGGTGTGTTTTGGGTCATTGTCCTGCTGCAGCACCCAAGATGGCTTTAGCTTGAGTTGACCAACAGATGGCCGGACATTCTCCCTTAGGATTTTTTGCTAGACAGTGGAATTCATGCTTCCATCTATCACAGCAAGCCTTCCAGGTCCTGAAGCAGCAAAACAAGCCCAGACCATCACACTACCACCACCATATTTGACTGTTGCTATGAAATGCTGTGTTACTTTTACGCCAGATGGAACGGGACACGCACCTTCCAAAAAGTTCTACTTTTGTCTCGTCAGTCCACAAGATCTTTTCCCAAAAGTCTTGGCAGTCATCATTTTGTGTTCAATTATGTTATGTTTGACTAATAGTTAACTATTTTTTATGAGCAGAAACATTTAAGTGTGACAAAAAGTCAGGTAGGCGGCAAATACTTTTTCACACCACTGTATGTGTATATATAGATATATACAGTATACATTGGCATACAAAAGTTTGGGTACCCCTGATAATTTTCAAGATGTTCCTTTATAAATCATTAGTTGTTTGGCTCAGCAATTTCAGTTAAATATATCATATCGCAGACGAACACAGTGATATTTGAGAAGTGAAATGAAGTTTTTAGGATTTACAGAAAGTGTGCAATAATTATTTAAACAAAATAAGGCACGTGTATTAATTTGGGCACCCTTGTGGTGTTTTTTATTTTATTTATATTTTATATTTTATATTTTTATTTATTTGAATACCTTAGCACAAATTATTGGAAGACAAATTTTTTTGGTAAGCTCATTGACCCTTGACCTAAATACACAGGTCATGTCAGTCGTGAGGGTATTTATACGATGGCAAATTGCAAGATGTTCTTCTCTTTGCATCTTCTCTAAAGTCCGGCAACAGGGGAGCCCCAAAACAATAGTCAAATGACCTGAAAACAAACATTGTTCAACATCATGGCTTGGGGGAAGGATACAAAAAGCTAGCTCAGAGACTCCAGCTGTCAGAGAACATAGTAAAGCCACAAGTACAGTTTTGGTTAAGGCGGCTTGGAGTGGCAGTCCAGAAAAATCTCAGACAAGCAGAGGCAAAAGATGGTGGGAACAGTCAAACTGAAATAACAGACCAACTCCAATGACCTACGACATGATCTTGCTGCAGATTATGTCACTGTGCATGGGTCAACTAGTCCGCGCACTTTGCACTAGGGAATGCTCTATGAGGAAGAAGCCATTTCTGCGCAAATGCCAGTCGCTTGAAGTATGCTAAAGCACCTTTGTAAAAGCCAGCTTCATTTTGGAACAAGGTGCCGTGGACTGATGAAACTAAAATAGTTATTTAGATGTAACAAGGGACGGTGCATGGCGGATGAAGAGCACAGCATTCAAAGACAAACACAGTGCTATCCACAGTAAAATGTGGTGGTGGCTCCATCATGCTGTGGGGCTGTGTGGCCAGTACAGGTACTGAGAATCTTGTTAAAAGTAAAGGTCGCAAGGATTCCAGTCAGTATCAGCTGATTCTTGCAAACAGTATTCAAAAATCAGTGAAAGAGTTGAAGTTGTGCTGGGGCTGGATACTTCAACAAGACAACAACCCTAAACACTGCTCAAATTCTTTGTTTTCAAAGGCATTCATGCAGAGGAACAAATACAACATTCTGGAATGGAATCTCAGTGCCAAGACCTGAATATGATAAAAAATCTGTGGTGTGATTTAAAGCGGGCTGCCCATGCTCGGAAACCATCAAACCTGACTGTTTTGTAAAGAAGACCATTACGTTCTGTTTGTTTGTGTGCATGACAGTATGTTTTAGTTTTGATTATTATGCCTGGGTTCTTGTTGTTTTCTTATTTCGTGTGTTTTCCTGCCGTCCCTGATTTGACTTTTCTTATAATTCCGCGCACCTGTTTCTTGTTTGTGTCCGTGCTATTTATGTTCACGTGTGCGTGCCCCTCATTGTGGGATCATTGTTACTTGTTGCCCGTCGTTTATGGTGTGGACTCTTCTGTTCCTTGCTGCCGCTGCCCTCCAGCATCTACTACTGAAGAAACTTCTGTTCCTGCCTTGCGTTTGTGTCCTGCTCTCCGTATCCTCGTGGTCGACAACACCATGCCGAGAAGACGAAACCGTTGCAGAATGGTCAAAGATACTGTCAACCAGAATCCAGACCCTCATTGGAAGTGTTTTAGAGGCTTTTATTTTTGCAAAAGGAGGATTTACTTAATATTGGTGTAATATTTCTGCTGGGGTGCACCAAATTTATGCACCTCCCTACTTTATTTTAAATAAGTACTGCACACTTTCTGTTAATCCTAAAAATGTCATTTCACTTCTCAAATATCACTGTGTTTGTCTGCTATACGATGTATGTAACCGAAATTGCTTATCTAATGACTAATGATTTATAAACGAAAATCTTGAAAATGATCAGGGGTGCCCAAACGTTTGCATTCCAGTGTATATGTACAGTATATATAATATTATACGATAACCAAGATGGTGTACCAAAACAAGTAAGGAAAATCAGTCAGCTGGGATAGGTTCCAGCATACCCCCTCAACCCTAATGAGGATAAGTGGCTTTGAAAATGGATGGATGGAGGCTTCACAAGTTGTAATGAAAAATCTCGAGTGCAAATCAGCCTTGAGCTGACCAGCAGAGTTTGATTGGAAGAATGGAAGTGTTCCTGTTCTCCTCTTGTCTTTTACAAATGAACATGACGGCGCTTAATTCACTGGTGTGAGCTGCAAACTCCATCGGTTCTGCCAATCTGGTTAGCGCCTCGCTCAATCCCTGGCGCCATGGTGTCACCAATTAGACTGGTTTGAGGTTTTATGAAGGCCTCCACGCCACCGCCAGCCGCCTCCTGTCACATCCACGGTAATAAGTGTGAGAGGGTCTTCTCCTGCCTGGAACACGGGCAAAAGTAGCCACTGACCAACACACACACACACACACACACAAGGCTAGGACCACAAAGCTCATACGTACTAAGGTGCAGACAATCTGTCAGTGCTTTTGTAAAGATAATTATAGAAAGGAACATGTAACAATAGACCATCTCATCTGAGGCAGAAGTCAAGGCAGACATGCTTTTGTTGCACTGAACATGTGCAAACTCCATGGCAACAATTGGAACATTTCACTAGGTGTGTAGTGTGGAATGTTAATGATGATGGCATGATAGGAAGCTGCATTCAAGAATTCAAGTACTAGTTTTAACATGGTCTTTGGTTTTTGGTTTTCATTGACTGGAATCAAGGGACTATGTCTCACAGCTGGCCTGGGAACGCCTTGGTGTCCTCCCGATGGAGCTGAAGGAGGTCGCTGGGGACCGGGAAGTCTGGACTTCCCTACTGAAGCTCCTGCCCCCCCGACCCGGACCCGGTTAAGCGGAGGAAAATGGATGGATGGAATCTTTCTTGTATGCGTCAAGTGTGAAATTTCCCAGCAGTCTTTATTTTAGCACACTCATTGTCTCATCGTCATCGGCCGCATAGTGGTTAGCATGTTGGCCACACAGCCAGATCTGAGTTCGTATCTCGGTTAGGCATCTCTGTGTGGAGTTTGCATGTTCTCCCCGTATGTGCGCGGGTTTTCTCTGGGTACTCTTGCTTCCTAACATATTCCAAAAACATCCATGTTAGGTTAAGTGGAGACCTAAATAGTCCATAAGTAATGGTTTGTTTTATTTTGAACACACATACCAGTTACTTTGGAACACATCACATAGTACAATTTATAGTTCTACCTGTCCAAAAGGAATAGGAAGAATTGATTGAAAACATTGAAATATTGATTGCAATACATTTGTTCACTTGTATTCCAAATATACTCCTTGCCAGTTTTAAATACATAGGAAAATGATTAGGTACTTAGTATAACTATAAATAGTCACTATAAATAAATATAACTATAAATAAATATAACTATAAATAGGTGGTTGTAGTCACTATAAATAAATTATATCACAATCATGATAATACTAAATGTATAATAACAATTACTGATGAAAGGGTTAATAGTTAACACAAACAGGTGGATAATGAGGGTAACACAATAATAATAAGAACAAATGAATGTTAATTACTTAATACAATTTAAGAGCATTATATTAATAACAATATACACTGCCTGACCAAAAAAAAAGTGGCCACCTGGATTTAACTAAGCAAATAGGTAGGAGGATGCTGTAGTTGGTCAGGTCTAGGTTCAGCAACACTATGCGCCCAAAGAATGAGATCAGCTGATTACCGGAATATACTAAATGACCATCTTATTCCATCAATGGATTTTTTTCTTCCCTGATGGTACGGGCATATTCCAAGATAACAATGTCAGGATTAGTCAAGCTCAAATTGTGAAAGAGTGGTTCAGGGAGCATAATACATCATTTTCACACATGGAGTCCAGACCTTAACCCCATTGACAATCTTTGGGATGTGCTGGAGAAGATGCAAGATCTTGGTGAAAAATGAATGCAACACTGGATGGAAATGAAGTTTGTGATGTTGCAGAAGCTTATCGAAACAACGCCACAGCGAATGTGTGCCGTAATCAAAGCGAAAGCCGGTCCAACAAAATATTAGAGTGTATGACATTTTTTGTGGCGACCTTTTCTTGGCCAGGCAGTGTATTATACAGGGTTAGGTTAATAAGACTTTAATCCTAATAAGGCACTGTTTTAGTAAAGTTTGTTCATGCAAATAAGCATTTAATATACATTGTTATTAATATAAGAGGTTTATAAAAATGTATACAAGTGAGGCAATACAAAGTGTTACCCACTGTGGTTGAGGTGGTTCTTCCTTCTACTTTGTAAACAACTGTCAACTGTTTGTACTGTTTCTGAAATTGTTTATTTTAGTGCTTTGTTTCAGTTCCTTACTCCAATCCGTTTCATTATTTGATTCCACGTACTGATATGCTGAAGGTTATATGTAAAATGTTTCCCTAATGTCATATTTCTCATATTTTTGCATAACAGGTTATTGTTTGCTTTATACATTCTTTTAACTGTTTGAAATTTTGCTACATCAACAAAATTTGAATAATTGTGATTTTACAAATAAAGGGATTGTATGTTCTCCATAAGCGCTGTTATAGATTATCCTAAATGACATGGTTTGTAGCACAGTTAGCGAGTGAAGTATACTTTGTAGTTATTTCCCCATATCTCTACACGATAAATTAGATATGCTAATACCAGAGAACAATAGACAGTATGGAATGATTTTGGTCCAAAACTAATTTTGCTTTATTCAGTATGGAGGTAATTATTACCACTTTTATGTTTATTTTGAATGTGAGATATTCTCATCTAATATGATCCCTAGAAATATATTTTCATTCACCCTTTCATTGGCCGTGCCATCAGTTTCTATATGCACATAAACATCCTTTATAAGTATAATAAATAAATAAATATCCTAAATTCAACTTAAATTACCTGGTCTTTGAACACAATCCCTCGTTGCTCATAATAGCAATGCTAAAGTGAGTTGTTGTGCTACTATAACAGAAAATAGTGTTAGGTCAATAGATTTTAAGTCATATCCAGTCATCAGCTATCTTTTAGCTTGATTTAGTTTTCAGTTCATATGGAGCTGTTAATTATTACAAAATTTATATATATATATATATATATATTTATTTATTTTTCCCCCCCAATAAAATACATTAAAATGGGCATATTTCAGACATTGTGGCAAATGGTATTAAGAGGAATTAATTGTAAAACTGTAATTATTTTGATTAAAATGTGTAATTATTTGACATACACTTCATCCACATCATTTTGACTGCACACGCTTTCCCATTTTTATTTTTTCAGATCTTTCTTTATAGTGTTGATGCTGTCTTTTGTGGGTAGTGTTTGGAAGGTCATTTTGTCTTTCATTTTTTATTGTTTTCAGTGTAAATTGTAAACACTGGAAAATGGTCACTGATATTGTTAACTATATCAAAATTATTAATTAATATATTATCAATTAGCATTGCAGAATGATCTGTTATATGCCGTAGATAGCAGATAGTACTATTATATACTGTTATATACAGTAGATAGGACACGCACATTGTACAGTGGATACGAATGCCCCAGGATACAAAAAGACCTTTCTGATTTTTTTTGCTTCGGCTTACGAATAGAATATCCTTTCGGAACCAATTAATGTCGTATCGGGGGGTTCACTCTATCTATAAAGTCATCTATTCTTCTTTGCTTATTTGGATTCAGAAGATCAATATTGAAGTCTACACATACGAAAATAATTTTTTGACTGATGTCTGTGAAGGTAGATTTGATCCAGTCCTTGAACATGTCAATGCTTGACTTAGGTGTTCTATATAAACAACTTATATACATTTGTACAAATCAATTTCAAACGACAAGTTGTTTACCACTTTGTAGTTCAGATGTTTGTTCACGTACATGGCCACTCCTCCTCCGCTTTTCTTGTTACTGTTGATGCAGTATATTTCATAACCGTCCAGCTCAAAGTCCATACCATTGTCGGCATTGATTCAAATTTCTGAGATTGCAATTACTTTGAAGTGTTCCTTAAATTGATTCAAATTTTGTTTGATGTTGTAGTTTGCATGCATGCTTCTGCTGTTTATGTGGATGATAGACAACTTATTGCTGATTTTGAAGTTATTATTGTATTATTCTTCCGTGGAGTAACAGCAATCATTTCTGACTCCTGAAAAAAAGTTTGTATCTTAATTTATGTCTTTCTCTGGTTTCAGCTGTTTTTGGTCTGGAAAGCCAAAGTTTTCCAATTGTAGATCTTCTTGTCCTTCAAACGTTTCTGTAGTGTTTTGAGTGTCATCAAATTTAAATAAATGGGTTCCTAAAGCCAGTGCTTCATGTTGATCAGTCCCTTGTGACACGATGATGATGATGTCAATTGATAAGGAATGTAATACTTCCCACTTCATCATTCATATTTGTGAGTTGTTTTCTTCGTTCATGTCTTGTTGATATGATCTATAATATTTTACCAAGTCCTTGATGTCTTTTGACAACGTGCCTTCTGGCTTCCTCCATTTAAATTGATGTAAATTTTGCAGTTGGAACTCTTTGTGCCAAGTGCCTTGGATCTTTCCCTGCTTCCTCAAGTCACATGCTTTTTTGTCAATTTTAGTTTTGGTAGTTGCTCATTCAACAGACGTTTGTTTCTTTTCAGTTTCTTTTTCATGTGCAGTTTTGAATTTCGTGTTGGTGAACTTAATGACCACAGGTATGGCGTTTTTTATGCCATGCAGTGCGATGCAAGTGTGGATGTTCCTGGCTCAAGACAGCATGATTTTGTCGCACTGCTCGCCATTTTCATCCCTCAGGTGTTTAACATCCCTACAGATATCAAACCTCCTCCTCATTATATTTCATTTTCTGTTCAATACTTTCCAAGATTTCCTGTTGTAGCTTTCTCATATTTTCCGCCATTCTTCATGTTGTTATAAGTGCTCCCCCAGCGGTCGGCTGCAACAGCTGGAACGGCATAGATGCCGCCCCTTTCCTGCATCCTGGGTGACCTCATGTCTGTAAACAACTCTGTTGGTGGTGGGTTTCTTCCCGGGGGTGGCCAGAATTAATTTCTTTTTTCCTCTGCATATTTTTCTGAGCAGTTAAATGCCATAAATGAGGGATTACTGTTCACCAGTTCAGAGGATAGCTTGCTACGGACGTTACAGTGTAACCAAAAGTGCATCAAGTACACAATAGTGTTTCTTGGAGACACGCACTCATTGTTGCTCATTAGCATTAAAGCTACACACACACACACACACACACACACAAAGCGGCGTGTTCCCAGTAGAGTTTACTAAAATTCCAGCATCATAGCTTGCACACTTCCTGTACACTATTGTGGCACCTCTGACTATTTACAAGTGTTAAAAAATAGTATGGGGCTTTTAACATGTTTTGGGAATAAGACCTTGTAACCTTCAAGTGCAGTGCTTTCCATGTCTGGATGGTCAGATCATCTTGTTTAGTTTGGGTCACCCAGGCCATGTTCTATGAAAGCTGCATGAAATGACCCGCATGAGCCTATTTTGGGGTGCCAAACTTAACACACCCCCACTCCCACTTTTCTTCTCTTAACTCAAGTGTATGATCCTTGGCTTTTCAAAATGTGCGCACATGAAAGAAGAAGCAGAAGCATTTCCATAAAAGATTATGTATGCGTCGTAATTAGAGACCCAGTGAGGAGTGACAACAAGAAAATATGTGATTTTCTTGTCTGGAAGATGAAACGGAGGTGGAACGCTCGTCCGACTAACCGGGTCTGAGGTTTAGCGTCACAATTTTTAATTGGATGAAATCCCCAAAGGTGGTCCTTCTTCTCCCAAGGCACGTGACTCTAAAAAGATTAGGATTAGTCGTATTCATTTTTTGTGTGAATGCATTCATGCTGCTTCGCTGCCGGTGAGATGATTAAGTGTTTGGCTTTGAAGGCGGGCCTGCTAGTTTAGACTGTTTTAGCTCACTGGATCACATCGCTCATCAATTGTATGGCGAGCAATCACGTGACATCTATTGTGTCCATGAAGTGGTGTGCTGCTTTGACTTCTCTGTTCAAGCGCTATTTATTGCATGGCGACAATTTTCCTGAAGACGTGTCAAATGATTTTAATGCGTTTGCGCCTGTAAGTTGTCATTAGAGGCAATTTCCCGCAATGAGGGGGTCAGCGAAGGGGTCACTTTGCTCCGTGGGCTCATCAGACTATTTTCTGATTGAATGGTTTTTCAACAAAAAAACATCTTGATAATCATTTGTGGCGATGTCTTAGTTGGGAGGAGGACCTTATCTCAACTGAGCTCATACGTGTCGGGTTATCATCCAATGGGAGGAGCTGACATTTTACCTTTTTGGTTATGGTGCTCTGGAGTTATAATGTTGCTCTCATACGGACCGGAGCCCATTGCAATGTTTTATCACTGTGGCTACACTCTGGCCGGCCATGCGTGAATGAGGCTCCCTAAAATGCGTTGACATTGCGGACGACTGCCAGGCTGCTCGCTGCTGTGCTGGAACCTTACAGCCCTACGTGTTAATTAAAATTTCACTGCTGTTGCAGTGTTGCCAACTTGGCGACTTTGTCGCTAAATTTGGTGACATTCCAAACCCTTTCAGCAACTCATTTTCTCAAAAGCGACTAGCGACAAATCCAGCTACTTTCTTAGACATTGATGAAGAGTTTTATAGACCGGGATCTCAGATGTCAATATTATTATTTAAATTATTATTAATTATTATACAATTATTTTATTTTTATGAAGTAATGGCCAATTTTAAATGAAACGAAGACTCAAGTTTATTTTGTATTTGTCTATTTTGTTGTTCACATAATTAAGGTGTTTTTACTTTTCCCCCTCTCCTACGAGGTTATGCTTATGTGCAAACTAGCCAATGACGTCATGGACCTCGGCTCAGCATTATGGAATCACAGGAGTGACAAAATTCATTTATGAAATGCGGTAGATTGCAGTGAAGTTAGATATCGGTGTTGGCCGGCTATTTATAACTTGCGACAACCAACAAATGAACACATTGCGAATATTTACGTGGCGTAACAAGTGATTAAATATTTAATGAAGCATAAGCGATGTTACTCTGAAAAGCAATAATTATGCTTACTTACATTAATATGCTTCTTTTGGTCCTGGCGCTGTCGTCTTGTCAGCGGGTGTGGTAACTCCGCCTACCCCTTCTTTTCACGTCTGGTCCCGGAACACACTTGGTTTCTAGGGCTGTACCCCCTTTAGCACTTACCTTTTACCCCTCGATTTAGGCATAAATTTGGGACACTATTTCAATCATTGAACCTTGGTGTAAAGAGTACGAGCAGGACTAAGGGATAGAATTCGGATTCAGCCTATTTGTCATGTTTCTCAGCTGCCATCTTGCGTTTAAATTTTCTTCGCTATCTTCATTTGAGCGCTGCAATCAAAACACTTTAGAGCGACACCCTTGAAGGCAAGTGCCCCTTAAATCAGGAGGAACATGTTGGAGATTCAACTGGCTCAGATTCCACAGCTCCAATCAGCCAACCTCGCTGTTCCTTCCTTTCTGAAGTCAAAGGGGTCCTCGTTTCATGACCAATGACAAGCCCGACATCCGCTTCGTTGGACCTGCGTTGACGCTAATTCTCCATAATGTTGGCAGCGTAGCCAATTGGTGCATTGTGACGTCTAATGAGGCCAATTTTAGACTAAAACAAGTTCCAGCCAGCTCATCACACTGAACAAGTGATCTTGGGTGCCAGTCAACTTCACTTAACTGCCTATCATTGACAGTGGAGAACAAAAAAGGATAATTTGCAGTACTCCCAGAAGTTGTCATTTAAACAGAAAATGTCAACAGTGTGATTGTGTTCAAAATTTTGGGGAGGTTAGCTGGTGCTTGAAATTCTTTGCTTGGCATTTAGGATTGCAATTTCAAGACATGAAAGCTGCTCGAATTGCACTTGACAATTGCAACTATTTCTTTTACCATGTTCGCCAAATAATCTTCTCGTTAAAAGACTCCATGCTTAAAGTCTTCTGCGTATTAAGCCCTTTGAGAATAGTTTTGCAGCAGTGGCAGTTGACATGAAATAAATCTAAAATTGACCATAAAAACATACAAACAATTGGATTCAGGTGAAAAAAATGTTTACATATTGGCGTGTTTTGTTGGTTAATGTCAAATATACGCCGCAATTTTGCCTAAAATCCGTTTCGGTTAGAGTCGAACCTACAAATGTAATGACAATAAGACTGTGTAAGATGTAGGAAAGGTTAAAAATTAGGGATGCTCCGATCAGGGTTTTATGCTGCCGATTCCGATACTGATCATCCTTGAGTGAGATTGGCCAGTATCGATACCGATCACATGGATTAACACACATGTACAGTTTTTAAGGTAATTGTGATAAGTGCTATTGGACAGGGGCACCATTAGACACTTCCAAGGGCCCCTGGCAAATAGGTAATTATTAAAAAATAAACTTTCAGGGGGATTGTCTTTTCTTTGCCTTTATTTGCGTGAAATGATTGACACAAGATAATAAAATTAACAGCATAACATAATACAAAGAAATATCTTTATTAAATTGATATCTACATGTATAACGAGAGCAAAATTGTTTACTGACACTTGAAAAAGTTAGGACATGTCCCATGAAAGTGAGATCCACTTGTAGCTTTCCCATGGGACAAAAACAAGCTTCCGACTAACCGGATTGCTTGTTTGTTTTAAAAACAAAATGTCACTGCGGTACAAGGTCACATTTGGAGTCTGAAGACGAGAATCTAGGCGGATGACTGCCGCCAGGGACCGCTAGGCAAAGCGTGTAAACAAAGATCAAATCCAAGAAAAATCAAATGGCAATAGATTTGATCAGGGAGTGATCGAACACCCTGACATCGATTGGTGTACCCTGTGTCCCCACAGATTTCCGCCTTCTTAAAACATTATTCGCACGTAACACATCAAGAGCAGTGCTCAATTCCAACACCATGTGTATACCTCCAACTCACAAACCCTTCTCTCTGACACTTCTCGGAACACTTCCTCATTCGTCATCATTCTTCACTCCAGCCGTCAGTGAGTATGAACTGTTACATTCATTAACGCAATCTTCTATTTTCCACACAAAAAAATCAATGGCTAAGGTGGCCTAATTTAATTGGGTAGGATAAAAGTGTGATATCTCTTAGTTTTGCTATATTCTTACTCACTCAAAAAACAATTTGGTGGGTGAACACAAAATAATATGGAAAGTATCACCACCTAATCATAATAATTTAATTTAGCAAGAAATGGTTTTATTGAGTGAATGTAAACTGAAAGTGTTGGTCTTACTATTGCTCAATCACATGGGGTAACTCCAACATAATAATCATTTGTTGTGTGAAATTATGGAAAGTATTTCCATCCAATTATAATACGCTCATTTAGCAGGAGACATTTTTGTTGAGTGAACTTAATAATGAATAATTGATTAATGAACATGCAGAATAAACAGTGTTATCGTTACTGTTGTCGGTGTTATACTGTTACTTAATTACAAGGTGTAAATACAACATAACTTTTAAAGTTTATGTTGATATTTATCCCTGTTTGATTTGGCGTATTTAGTCATTTGGGGGCCCAAGGCAAACCTAGTCATGGAGGCCCTACACATCCCATTTTTTTTTTTTTTTTTACATTTTTACTAAAACTGAGTATGTACTTTATGCCAGTTTTTCCTGCTTTAATGTTTATTATCTTCTAAAAAGTGTGACTATGGGAAAATTTTCCTATTTTCTGAACTAGATAACGTCCTAAAAAATCCTCCTCGGGGATTATTATTGACACTTATGAAAAATTACGCATTTTGATGTAGTTTTCGGCATGTGAATTAAGACTCAAGAGTAGTGTGTTCTTGAAATTGAAGAAAACAAACATTTTTTATGGGCCCATGCAATTGCCTCTGTTTGCCTAATGTAAGTCCGCCCCTGCATGTGTCAAATATATATGCTCTTGTTAATTCTCTGTGGCCCGGGAGTCAAAAAGTCTGCCCACCCCTGTGCTACAGTGAGCGTCACAAAACAGATGTTATTTAGGATGAACATACAATATTATGTATAATAGGAAGCTCACACTTGCTTCTTTTTGATTGAAGAGTACCATCAGATCATGAATAATAAATAACTTTATTGCCTTTTTTTGACTATCAAAGAGATTTGCTTAATCACAGAATAAAAGGCTTCAACTTCCCATTTGTAGTGCAATAATATATAATAAAAAATAATAATATTAATAAATAATTTAACATAATAATCATAACACATAATTAGGTTTTAAAAAAAGTCCAGTCCAGTGTGTGTTTTTATCGCTTCCCGTCTGTTGTGTAGGTTAAAAATCCGCATGGCGTGGGCGAGGAATGATCTCAGTCTTTCACTTGAGCAGGACAGTAATTACTGTAACTGCTCTTTTGTTGGGAGATGATGCTGTGCATTGGATGATGCTGGTTGTCCACGATGGAAAGGAGTCGCCTTTGAATTGAGGATAACGTTTCACAAAACAACGCGTCAAATAAACTCACACAAGACAGAATTATGTTTCCCCTCGTCTAATGATGCTGCCTGGCGGCTTGCTGTGTTTCCAAAATGGCGGAATCTGGCAGGACAAGGAGGGAGGGAGTGGCCAAGGTGTGCGGGGCGTGGTAGTTTTTAAATGCACTCTCTGCTCACACACACACTGTCACCTTCGGTTCTGTAGTTACACACGCCACCTGATATTCTACACAAAAGGCATTCGGCTCTGTCAGTATTACTGCATTTAGTAAATGGTAAGTTATTGCAAATAATCCAATATGTTACAGTTAGATTATTTGGCAGACACCCAATCTGTTTTTTTTTAGTGCTGTACTGCCTTTGAAAATTACAATGCTCTTCCTGTTCAATACTTTCTTTATTAACTCTGTTAGTAAAAATCCAGTGAAAATGTGTATACTTCAGAAATAGTTCTGATGAATTCATTTGTAAACTGTGATTGTTCTGATTAAACATTTTAATCATTTGACAATGAGAATAACTAAAATATTGCTTCATAAACACAAAAGAAGAACATTCAAAGGAACATTAAAAATAGATTTTCCAAATATTTCTATTTCAAATAAAAAAGACAGACATTGGCTACATTTATTTTGGATTTGTTGTCCCGACCCACCGGTTGAAAATCACCGGTCTAGACCAGAATTTCACAAACTGGTTGTTTAAAAATGCTTTTTTAAACAAAAAATTGGTTTGCCAGTTGATTTCTGTCTGCTCTTTATTGTTATGTGTTGATGTTGACTATATGGCGATATATTTTTATATGCTATTTAGAGTCTAAAAGCACAGCAGGTCAACACCTGACCAGGTGTCGGCTCTGCGAGTACGTGTGCTTTTCAGCTTGGCAGAAGACAGCCTCTGCCGTGTTCCCCCTGCGTCTTCTTGTCACGCTAATGTTGATGCAGCCCGAGGATGTGGCCGCCGGAGACCCGGTGTCTCCGGCGAGGAGGGGGGGGGTGTCCCACTTGGGACACCTCAGACAGAGCCAGGTGCCATTTCACAGCATCGCCCTCATCGCTAGTGACATTTGCCCAAACTGTCAGTAACAACAGTTCTGTGCATGTTGCTGCTGCACAGCAAGTAAGGGAGGCTTAGTTGCTCCACTTTGGCTTGTCCTTCTTTTACACTCTGCTGGACCTTTGAGGCAGCGTGGATGGTGCGGTGCAGCCACACTCCCCGTGGAGAACTCTGAACCTGATGAGCTTCCCCTACTGCCGACGCCACCAAGTCCAGGTGCTGCTTGTGGAATCGGTGGGGTATCACGGGAGGAAGGATTGACACAAAAAACACCGCTGACCGATTCCCCACGCCACCCTGCAGCGTGACCACACATCTTAATCCCCTCTCCCTAGCTCCCTCAGTCTTCTGTCAAAACAAGGGGTTTTTGTCAGCCACGAGGGCTGTTGCATCCCTCTCAGTCGCTGCCAGCGGAAACGCTATAACTGCCTGCCAACGCTCCGGGAAAAAGAAAGAGGACCCAATATGCATATTATTCTAATACCAGCCGTCAGTGCCTGGAATTGCACGGCATGATACCATAATGAATGTGGTGCCTTGTAGGGGTTTTACATGCCACCACCATGAATAATTCATGCTAGCCCGAAGGCAGTGAATCAACCAGGCAAGAACTAAGAACATTAGCTACCAATTAGTATTTGTTTACGGCTAGGTTTACTCCCGCCCTACATGCAAAGCAAAGTTTTAGGGTATACTCACATGAGGTCAGTCATACCCTTCTTGGGGAGTCTGGCATGTTTGTCAAATGTGAGCACTCTCATATGGTCTCAAGTGCAGGGTGTCTTCATACTAGCCGATCATTCTGTACTGTGCTGGGACCCGCTACACATCTACAATCTGTCATGTTTGGCCAGTGTACAGTAAGTGCACCGTTTCATGCTCAATACAGCACTTTCTCCCCCCTTTGGCCCGATTGGGGAAAATGTGGACCAGCGCACGTAATGATTGCATGCTTGCGCACATGCACGCAATGTCACCATTGCAAGATCTTAATGATAACCAGTGCATTTCATAATAGAAATAAATACCCAAGTAAAGAGTCAAAATAATCCAGAAGTCATTTAGGGTGTATTCCCATAAAACCAAAAGTACAGTACTCTTCCCCTACCATGATCACAAGTTCTGTATGACTGTGCACATTTCATAGTAGAAATAATAATAATAATAAAGACAATTGGGGTGTAGGCCAGCACGGTGTTAGCATGTTGGCCTCACAGTCAGGAGGTTCAGGGTTCGAATCTCCGTTGGGCATCTCTGTGTGGAGTTTGCATGTTCTCCCCGTGCGTGTGTGGGTTTTCTCCGGGTACTCCGGTTTCCTCCCACATTCCAAAAGCATGTTAATAGGTTAAGTGGTGACTGTAAATTGTCCATAGGTAGGAATGTGAGTGAGAATGCTTGTTTGTCTGTGGAACTTGAAAAGTGGACAATATCAGCATATCTGATATCGGCAAAAAAGCCAAAATCGAACATCACTGGTTACATCACTTATCTCCTGTTATGGAATTAACACATCTCATGTGAAGCAGCATCCTCAATTAGCACCTCAGCATAGCTGTAAACAACATTGTAAAACATCGGAGAAATACTTGCGATTGGACGTGGCAAAGTGCGGCTCTGGAAACCTCACAAGTTTGGTGAATCCGGCGTCTTGCATGCTAGAAAAGGGCTGGTTATCAAATGCAGTGCACCATGATTTTCCCGATTGCTGGATTTCGCCACTGGGAATTGGAAGTATTAAAGGAAGAAGTCTAGAAGTTTAATATCCAAAGGAGACCCCACAGACATAACGTTAGTCGGGTACAGAGCGAGCAAGCTAGTTACTAGCCACCCACGTTTGTATATGCGCTTCAGATGCGGTTTGATGAGGTCATCATTTGCGCACACAGGAGCCCATACGCTTACATACGGCATTTTTTAGGGAGAAAACCCGATACCACAAACCCGGGCCGCATTCCTAGTCAAAACCCATGGTGCACTTGTTCACCCATGTTCATAATTAAGATTGGCTATTGAACGAATATGATCACTCCTTGCAAGTTTGTAATGACTGACACATTGTATCATAGAAATACGGTAGTCATACATACAATAATCCAAAAGTCAGAACCCCCCCGGTACTATAAAAATAATCAGAACAATTTGAAAAAAGGCCATAAACAACCCAAATCTCTTGCAAGTATAGCACGGTACTGGTCTAGTGTGCGTACACCATCAGTGATCCGTCTGACCTTGAAGGAGGAGAAGCAAAGGAGGACTGAGGGATGATTCAGATGAGCGGCGACGTGGCATCACGTGGCCATCAGGCAGAATCACGCAATATCAGGCGGCATGTAGACGCCGCTCGACTTTCATATCTGTGCACATGAAGTGTCAGAGACTTTGTTGACTGAAGCAGTCAGTCAATGCTAAACCTCTGTCTCCTTGAAGACACCCCCACCCCATCTTCCTCCTCCACCTCGCCCCCGGCTCCTCCTACCCCTACACGCTGGCAGGCGGCCCAGATGCATTGGTAGTCGTCACTTGTCAGCGGAACGATGCGAGACGTCGCTCCGATTCGCAGCGCTTGTCGTTGAGAGCGATCGCTCCTGCTGAGGAAATGGACGCCAAGCAGCATGTGACCGGAGATAAAGATGGCAAGAGACAAAATAAACAGTATCGTTTGGGCGGGTGAATTTTGTTTGCGCTCCTTCCTTGAAGGAAAATACTTTGAAAGTTCCTCAAGGTCAGTGTGCAGAGCCAGCATGAACCCGGCCTGTGTTTTGTAAAAAAAAAAAAATAAAATAAAATCACAAGACAAGCAGTGGACAGGTGGATAAAGGAAAGAAGAATTCCTGTCAAGAGATTTGTAAAGATAACTGTGTGGCAGCGCCTTTTCTTTCCTTTGTGAAGCTTTGATTTGGAAGGGGAATATGTGGCTGCCAATGTCTTTGTCCAAAACGTGAAGTTGTTGCACTGCAGTGATGCAGACGCTCTGTTGAGCAAAAGATAAGACAAGGCCAGGAGACAGTCTTTGTCCTTCCCTCAGAAAGGACTTCACTTTTCAGGTATCCTTTAGAGCCCATTCAAGATGGGACTGCATTTTAAAATTTCAGTTTATTCACTTCAAAAATCCCCTTTGTGGCTCATAAAATGTTCAATGGCATAAACTCAGGTTTGGCTCTAATCAGCAAATGACCCATAAAAACTTGAGCCTTAATTTGTCTCGTCTGAATTGGCCTCCTGAATTGACTTCAATTCCAGCATATTCTGGTTGCACCAGTATGTACGGTCGGACCTCAGTTAGCGTCCGCCCCGGTTAGCATATTTTTCAGTTAACATACAAAACATGTACTACCTTGGTTTGCATACGTTACTTTGCCCGTGTATGACGTCATTTGCAGCTGACTTTCAGAAATGTTAACACAAAACACGAGTTTATAGCTTTACATAAGCTTTACATCCTATACATGAAACAATTTTAAAAAATGTATATAAAAGATGAATGAAAGGGATAAATGAAGATTTACAGTTACTTTAGATGTTCCCAAAGACACGATGTGGCAGCGAGATCATCCACCACCACCTTCCATTTTTCAGTACCATCAACAATAACATCTTTAGTGAGGGTAAAAGTAACCTTAGATGATCATTTATCCCTTTTATTCATCGTTTATATGCATGTATATGCGTTTCAATTTGTTTTTTTGCATGCCAATTTATAATTGTTAAACTATAAAAATGTGTTTGGCGTTTTTGGCTTTCTGGAACATTTCATCTACTTTATTTCTCAGGGGGAAAAATGTTCCACTCTTTTTTGTGCATTCTATAGATATAAAAGAGCTAAAAAGAGGCACCTAAGAATGCACGTAATGGGAAATCTCTGAAAAAAACTTGAAAACCCTCCAACAACACCCCATTTACGTACTGTAATGTGACCTCCAAAAAACTAAGCTATGGCTGACATATGCTGACGAACTGACTGGCTCACCACATACTCCCTGACACCTTGCTCCCAATGCCTTGGACCACAAACCGAAATGTAGCGCTACATATTTCTTTTTGAGTTTGGAATAGTTAGGTAGGTGTAGCTTTTGTTTCTATGTTGCTGTGTGAAATCAATGCGCCCAGCGATGGCTGTTACTACGTGTATTAAACCATAAAAGCGTGTTGGAATTTTTGAAGGGGTATTAATAGCAGGCTTTCTAGGCGGAATAGTTGTGTCCCCTTTACGTGCATTAATTAGCTGCCTCTTTTCAGCTCTTTAGAATGCACAGAAATGAGAAAGAAGTGTCTCACATCAGGATTGTCGATGATGGGCAAAATTCCCCAAAAGTGTTTTTTTTTCTGTAATGTGACTGCTTTTTCTACGAACAAGATGGCCTTGTCACATTTTTGTAGAACAGTGTTATCGTTTTTGTCTTAAAGCTGAATATCATAGTTGTTCCTTACAAAATGGCATGGCCAATTACAGCGTTTTCATTTGTATCCTTTTTGCAGATTTTAAGTGAACTGACTTTGTTTTGACATTCACTTTTAAAAACATAAAAAGCACCGACTGTGTAACCTGGGTTGCCAGGTACCAGAAACTGGCTTATCTCCAATAAAAACCTAATGCCAGTGTGGCCCACAGCAAGGCTCCATGTAAGTGTTGCAGCACACTTGTCAACTTGACAAATTGCTGTGGATACCTCCAGTAGAGCGATGAAACGTTTCTACATTTTCAGGTTCCTTCTCCTCTCGTTTTAGCTGTTTGCTGTCACACGTGGTTTTTTTTTCCAGCTGAGCAGCAGTTAAAGTTGCCGGCTTGCTGTTTTTCAAATGTCTCTTCTCATGGCGTGGAGACGACGCAATCGTGTTAGGGTGACGTGAATCACCGTGATGATCATGTCGTGTCTTTAAACTCCGCAGAGAACTGCTGGTGTCACAAGACGTTGCGCCTTGTTTCTTCAGCCCCCCGTTTAAGCTGCTGTGTCGTGGTCTCGGACAGTAATAATGCACAGCCCTGTCAGCCCCAAACCATGTATGTGTGTATGACTGGTACATTACAACTTCAGCAATTAATGAAGTCAAGGTTAATAAGATGTTTACCTCCAGGTATTGTCACATATTGATTGAATATTTTGCATCAGGCTACATTCAGCCACTTCATCCACTTACTTGGCATCTTACACTTCCAAGAAGATGGTGCCTTGTTTTTGTCACATAAGGCAAATTCCAAAATCTCCGCTATTAGAAGCCATCCTTGATGTATTAAATATGAATGTAATGGCAGCCATCATTTTGCACAAGTGCCACTTATGATTCCGATTCCGTGTATGCTGTCTTCCAGTCTGCATCCGCAATGTGGACCACGATGTTTTGCACTTTTTAAAATGAGCGCAGTTGAACAGCGAATAACAGATTATGAAGTGTTTAAAAGTGAAAAAATAGGTGTGAAAAACGGGTATATTGTGTTGTTCCAGGCTGCTGTTCAGTGTGGGGCTATAGAGGGCAGTGGCAGTATGCTGGTTAGAGCAAGCGCTTGGAGTCAAGTGCGTAGAATAGGAAAACGACGAAGTGTCGTTAGATGAGAATTGTCTGCTTGCAGGACTGAATGCGCTGTGTTGTTATGCAAAATAAATGGCCAACTGAATTACAGCCATGCTGACGTCAAATTATTTAGCCCCCATTACAATACTTTTAGGGTAGGACTAATAATTTGACATGGTTATAGATCGATTTGTGGTGTGATTTAGAATTTTTTGACAAACTCAGTTCGATGCAATAGTAATTTATTGACGGCCCATAGGAACAGCAAGCGGTTAGAGCGACACATCCCTGAGCAGGACCATGGCAGAGGAGTCCCGGTACAGTGAGGCGACTTTACCGGTGTAACTATGGAGCCAAATATCCAGGGTCCAAAATGAAACTAACTTCATTACGGTACACTGTGGTGTTGCATTTTCTTGTTCATCTGGGGGATGGAAGTCGAGTGGCAGTGGCATTTCAAATTGTGGGTGTGAAAACATTTCCGTCCCCTAGAGGGGGCATGATAGAAAATAACTGGGAACAACTGCTTTATAGTAAGAAACATTTATTATGAACAATCGAATTATCTCATCTGCCCAGAAAGCAGTGAAGGGTGATGATGTAATGAGAATTAAGTGGATTTCTTAGTGGCTTCTTCCCCTTAGTTCTAGGTTTCAAGGGGCACTTACACAAGTACATGGGAAATTGCGGTAGTTCGGCTGATCAATCACAGTAATAGTCATTCATTCATTCATTTTCCATGCCGCTTATCCTCATTAGGGTCGCAGGTACGCTGGAGCCTACCCCAGCGAGAGGCGGGGTAACACCCTGGACTGGTCGCCAATCAATTTCAGGGCACATATAGACAAACTAACATTCACACTCACATTCATACCGATGGAAAATTTGGAGTCGGCAATTAACCTAACATGCATGTTTTTGGAATGTGGGAGGAAAGCGGAGTACCCGGAGAAAACCCACGCACACACGGGTAGAACATGCAAACTCCACACAGAGATGCCCAACGGAGATTCGAACCCAATGGGCCAATGTGCTACCCACTCGACCAACGTGCAGTAACCATAAAAATCGTTTGGTTAAAAAAGGTCAACCATAAAAATAGTTACAGCCCCAGAAAAATAGTTTTCTGTCCTTATGTTGTAAATGTTACCTGTATGAAAAGCTCATACTATTGCAATTAGTTTTGTATATTAATCTCTATTGGTCTTGGTCAATATGTCGATGGAACGTATTTCACTCCCTAGGGTAGCATAACTTTAGCTGATTACCAAATTGCTGCCAGAATGAATGAAATTTAGCATGCTCTGATTAAAAAATGTTGCTGTTGAATGTTGTCATTTCAGTGTTCCCTTGGACGTCAATGACTTGTGAAGACTTTGGCTGAGCGTAATACTCAATTGATTATAAAGAATCTGGTCAAATGTTAATCACATTTTCAAGCAATCTGATCAAAGTGGGTTCACTACTTGGCTGCAACCAGCAGAGACGCAGTAAAGTCTAATGTCCATCCCATAAGACATGTTTGGGTGCAAGCATGGTTTGTTTAATCCGTATCTTATGTCCAAAAATCTTTTATGCTCTGATGAATGACAAGCCCACCATGATGTGTCCCTGACATTTGTGAGAGCACGGCAAAGCGCCTAAACAACAGCGGGCGGGCGCCTCATGATGGAGGTGTGAAAGAAGACTTTGGCAGCTCCCCTTCACTTAATGATTGATTTGGTGCCCGTGGCCAAACCAATATAAGCCCAATAGCCTGCAGAATGTTCGAGCATCAGCGACATCTCAAAGTGTTGCTTGACTGCAAGAGACATATTTATTATTATTATTATGGTTTATTATTCTTACTATGTTCAGACTACAACACTTTTTTCTCTGAACCTGGAGGATTAGATATGACAGATGGACAGCTAACCACAAGTGCTACAAATCCATTTAGATTAAAGTATGGTGGAGATTTTTAGCGGTGGACGGCAAAAATTGACCTAACCGTTTTTTTACGGTTAAGATTTTGATCCATCATGCAATCAATGTGACGTTTTCACCAAAAGATTTATCTTGTGTAATCATAATGATTTAACTCAGGGGTGTCAACACCCTACTTGACATCAAATTTTTGTACTGATGCCCGTGCATCCTGTGCATCTTATAATATGAGCCAGTATCCATCGATTTTCTTCCACTTATCCGAGGGCGGGTTGCGAAGGCAGGGCGAGCCACCTCATCTGGCTCCTTTCAATGTGTTGGAGCAGCGGGTCTACTCAGTCTTGTCCCGAATGACAGTGCTCCTGTTTTATAATAATATTATAAATGTAATGGGGTGAACTTGAGTACTGTGTCAGAGGCACTTCAGCTTGCCGAAGGGAAGCTAATCTTTAATTGGGCAAGCAATAGCCAATACTGAACTCGCATCGAGCTTGTCACACAGTGAAATGAACAGACCTAACACTACTACAATCACAATGTAAAATCATAAATGACGGCATGGAACAGGTTTGTAAACACACTCAGGGCAACTGCTACTACTGTCTTCTTCTTCTTCATTTCGGCTTATCCCTGCTTATGGGGCATAATAATCAGCAACTACGAAAACTCTAAACTTCAGCATCTTTTTTACTAAACAAGTAAAGTACTGGGAAGTCCGAAAGCACTCCTTGTAACGTTGTGTAAGAGGAACCACTGCCAAGTCTCTGGCAACAAGAGACACCTGTGTTCTGAGGAACCTGTTCGTGTTCTGAGAAACTTGTTAATGTTCTGAGGAACCTGTTTGTGTTCTGAACTGTTATTAACAAAGTTAAGAGGACTGGCTCAGTTGTGTTTTTTTGGAATACCTGAAACCCTGTATACCTGGTTTGACCCAAACTCTATGTCCATTGACCCTCCAGTACATTGAGTTTGAGACACCTGATTTAACTCATTTGCATCCTTCAGCATTCAGACCCAACAAACAGGCTGCCTTGAATCAAAGCAAAATATGAGGTAGTCAAAATCATGGCAGTAAGGCTGAATCCCAATTCTACCTCTTTGCCATTCCCCTTCATCTTACCCCTTGTCATATCCTTCCTCTACCCCTTAAAACCTTTGGTCAATGGAAAGAAACCACTAAGAAATGGGACACCACTTGATTCTCATTACTTCATCACCCTTCACTGCTTGCTGGCGGCGACAAATCCATCCATCCATCCATCCATACATACATCCATCCATCCATCCATCAATCCAATCAATCAATCAATCGATCAATCAATCAATTTCTAGCCTAGGAGAGTGCTGACTTTACTTGGTTCAGAATCCGCTCAAGCAATACCACACATGCATGATTGATGGGCTACAACAATTAAAATACAATCATAAAAGTAATAGTAGTAGAGTAATAGTGTGATGAAAACAAATACAGACTAATGCTTAAAAAAGAGATGGGACAAAATTAGATTCCAGACTTTGTTGGTGTGCTGTTGTTTACATCTTTCATTCAGCTCACTTTCTGACCATCCATACTGAATGTTAAATGTAATAAACAAGTCTTTCAAGTCTCTTGGCCAACCACAGTAGGTTTTTAGGGCTAAACACCCCTTAGCACTTACCTCTTACCCCTTGATTTAAGGAGAGTCGGGACACACTTGATACTCGCGAATGTGCAAAACCTAACCTATTAAAGTGTTCCTTGTATCATGCATTTATTCGGGAGTTAAATTACAAGCCATCAACAAATGTGAAGAATCCACCGAGCTTGTGTGTGTTCAAGTGCGCTTCACCTCCGTACCACACCGTGCAATTCCTTGCAGCACCTTGCCATTCTTGCAAACACGCATGGGTGTCCATTGTGTGGCGCGGGGGCCATCTGTGGAACGTGGCTCATTGCAGCAATAAAATAAACAAAAACCCCACCAGAAGCGGAACTAAGACTAGTACCTAATAAACACATTTTCTCCGGGTACTCCGGTTTCCTCTCGCATTGCGAAAACATGCATGCGGTTAATTGGCGACTCCAAATTGTTTGTAGGTATGAATGTTAGTATGAGTGGTTGTTTGTCTATGTTGTTGTTATATGTCTATATGGCTTGACTGACTGGCAAGCAGTCCAGGTGCGTACCCCGTTTCTCTCCTGAAGTCAGCCCTAATAAGAATTCGTAACATGGGTGTTAGCGCACGTGCATGGAACACATGCTTGATGGTTATCTTCTCCTGCAAAGAACGTTGGGTATTCTTGCACAACCTAGAGGCGGTGTGTGAGGATTTGATAGTCCTTAAATCAGAAAATAGGTCAGGAGCTGTCAAACAATAATTGGAATTAAAAATTCATAATATTAATGAGACTCGGGGAATTCTATTCGTGTGACTTATTCATGCCACTTGACTGTCTGAAAGGTCTAATTGTGCTGTGGTGTTTTGCTGCTCGCTGCACAATGGAGGTAACTATATGAAGAAATGAAGAAAATATGAAGAAAAGCAGATTGAAGCGGTTGTCGAGTCGATTTGAAAGGGAACCTCATGCTTTCATCACTGACCCTGCAAGATGAAGCTTGGCTATGATGCTCTCTCTGTCTTTCTTCTGGTGAGATGATTTATGGCGCCTTAGCTAAGAAACAAAGAGCCCCATCGTGTTTGAAGTGCTCAGGTGACGACCCCAAGATCGCTCTCACTGGGGCTGAAATCTCAGATCTGCTCTGCAGCTGTCAAGGCGATGTCATTTGGCAACCTTTGACCCTGAGCTTGCACCTGTCTGTGCACGTGTCACGCTCACACTGCGCAATGTGCGCGGGGATTAAATGTATTAGGGTTAGAACGCAAATGCACATTTTGCTGCATGTTTTGACACATTTTCACCCTTTTTTTTTACAGTGCTCAAGAGAAGAAGAGTTTGCTTTACACAAACAAATGCAATCATGTGAAGAAATGATTTCTTTCTGCTTGGCAACCTAGATTCCCCCCTCAAGAGTAATTGTTTCTTTTAGTATTCTAATTAGCCTCGCTATTTCTACTTCTTTGACATTCAACCTTGAATCTTTTCCCCACTCTGCTACACAAATATAAGCATTTGTTCCACTTTTCCTGGCAACAACAGCATCTTGTTTATTTCATGATCAAACATGATAATTCTCTCCTTTTGCGCAATTTCTCCCCCCGGACTAATTTCCTCTATTGTTACCATCTTGTCTGACAAATTGGACGCTGGGAAAGCCACAGAGGGAAAATAAAAGAAGAGCTAGTGATAGCAACATTAGCATTTGATCCTCCTATTGTAACGCTACTCAGGCAGAATTCAAAGAAGTGTTGATTTAGAGGAGCTTTGGGAAGGATTCCAGCGCTTTCGACTGAAGGGGCGTTGACTTTACGGTCTGGATGTTGTTTTTTCTGGGAGGGGATTTTGCTTCCAGCACTTTCTTCTAGCTTTTCTTCCTCTTTTTTTTTATCCTTCCAGACAGCTCTCAATCCAGGTGTGGATCTATTATTCACTGGAAACCAGTTTTCTTCTTTTGTACTTCCTTGCATTGATTTGAAGCTCGACCCCAAAGCACCTAGATCAAATGTGAAAGTTTCAACTTCCAGCCATCCAGAGTATTGAGCTTGCACGGTTGCGAATCGATGCTGAAGGCTAATTTAAGTGTAAAGCATCCTTGTCTCTTTATTCAGTGGACAGCAGGAGATGTGCGCATGTGATTGGCTTCCAATTGCTTCCGGAGATGCTTCCTTGTCACTGTGCTACTTTTAACCTTTGTGACAAATCAATAGTGTTTTCACAAGCTACCTTCAAAACTAGTACAACACTATTTGCAATAAAACTAAGCGTGTTTTTCGGCCGACATTGAAAATATACGCCACGGTGTTGTCTTGTTTGGCGTGCATTCTCCGGTTTGCGTACAACCTCTTGTTCTGTTATTGACACACTGCCTAAGTCCAACGGTTCCTAATGGACCACGGCTCATGGTTTATGGACTCAACAAAAGCTTTTCATACAATCATGCTAATTACAAAACTAGAAATGTTAGTTTAGGGCTGGGTTGAAAGCTACCTATCAAACAAGAAGTAATATGTGATGAGACGACACATCTGCAACTTTAATTGTATTATGCGGCATATCCCAGGGATCAATACTGGGACTGTCCAACCTAAAAATAATGACATCTGTAAAGTCATAAAAGACCTAACGACATAAAGAGCTGGATGACTTCAAACGTTTTACTATTAAACTCAGATAAAACTGAAATCATACACCTTGGTTCCGAGCACCTTAGAGACAAGATTGCAGCAGTCTTGTACTCCACCCAAAATACAGTCAAAATTCTTGCATCAGGACCTTTCCTTGAGTTCCCAATTGCAAGTGTCAAGAGCAGCATCATGAGAAAAGTCCTGCCACTACCAGATTTAGAATTTTTTTTTTCTTACCTCCAGGTTGGATTGTTGTAACTCTTTGTTAATTGGCTGCTTTAGGAAATCCCTTCAGTTAGTCCAAAATTCTTCTTCAGCAGTCTTAACTGAAACCAGAAGAAAAGATCAAATCTCGCCCGTATTAGCCTCACTGCACTGGTTACCTGTACAAATTAGAATTGAGTATAAAATTCTCCTTGTCAGATAAAAAGCACTGCACAATCGGGCACCAGTATATTTTACGGAGCTCCCAGAACCCTACCAACCCAGTAGAACTCTGCGCTCACAAAATGTACAATTACATTTACAATGATTACCGTTACACAATTATTACTGACATTTCTCTATGTTCCTTGCTCTAAGACTCAGAATTCTGGCTTGATCTACCATGTATCCCTATATTATTTTTATCTATCAACCCAACCGGTCGAGACAGATGGCGGCCTCACACAGCCTGTGTTCTGTTCAAGGAAATGAGCGACTAAGCGATCTTGAAGTATAACCCTCCACCAGAGCATTTTCCAAGCTTTTTGTTTCATTGTTCTAAACTGATCCGGAGACTTTACCGATCCCCATTGACTTTTTTGTCTTGAATAAAAATAAGTAGAACCGGAGAATTTATATATAAATATAAAAACACATATATGATGTAGGCCGGGAAAAAAAAAGAATGACCAGCAGCCACCACTGTTAGTACACTTTTACTAACTCGTCTTTTTTTTGGGAGGGAATTGTTTGTGTTCACTCAGCATCCAACTATATTTGTATCAACTACTGCATTAACGCTTTAATCAGTTATTATTTTTAGTATTGTTTTATATTTATTCTTGTTTATTATGACTGGGACAAGAATATTGACTCCTATTTTACCACATTGTTATTTTAAACTAGTACATTTGAACTAACAAATGTACAGTATTTCAGTTGAAACAAATGAGGGGTTAAATAAACTCTAGAACTGTAAATTGTACTATTGTTACTCATACAAAGTAATTTTTTTGTAATCATCAAACGTTTTAAAATATGTTTTTTATAGTTGTACAATTATTATAATTTACCATGCATAAAGCAATTCTAATGTCATAAAAATAAGGAATAAAAGGAATAATAATAATTTTGCTGGATGATAATTGTCTCACAAATTATGATTATGATCCATATTTTGAGACCGTTGTTTCATTAATGTAATGATAATATTTTGCATATTAATCAAAAGCAACATAAATCTTTCAAGACTATAACATTGTCAGTGGAATGTCAAAAGCCTTTAAGCGAAATAAATGAAAGAGACAAAAAAACGCCTAACAAATAAAATGTATTATTATTATTATTATTATTATAATATATAGTATATATATAGAATAAAATTGATACAATAGAAAGAAAGAAAGCTCCTTCTTCTAACAAAAATTGCACATAAATAAATATAAGTTTTACTTTTGTTGTGGCAAACAGTGATTTTATTTTGAAAGCTGGAGGTGTTTTATGTCTATTGACAGTTAACACGAGCTGGGTACAGGAATAAACATACTCGTTTTTTAACTCAGAAAATGGAAAATGTTTGTACACCCTTTCTCTTGGGAGATTATTAAAGCATCATTAAAAACACATTCTGGATATTAAAGGATCTTTAATAGACTAATAGACTAGACTTAATAAACTTCTGCTGGCTGAAATATTACTACACAATTCTGTCTTCATGCCATTCTTAGTTGTCACGCGTGGCGGCTTGCTGTTCCCAGTCAAGTTGATTCGATCCGATCCGTCGGCATTCCAAGGCTCATCTTTAAAATGCCTGACAAGCTGTCCCTCAACGCGGAACCCCCAGGAAAAAATAATTTGCATCATGTTTGGTTATTATTATTGCTGCAGGATATTATCTCCATGCACGCAACATCACAAAGTGAAATAACGTCACATAAAATAAACTCCATATTTGTCTTAATTGGTGGAGTGAACGGAGATGGTTTTGAAGCGGTCTTACGCTCAGTGGTAGGGACGTGGTAGAAGCTGAGCGCTGGCTCCAAAATCATCCGTCAAAATAGAGCACATCACAGTGGAAGGCTGCCTGTCATCGTCAATGCACGTCTTCGCCCGCACAAGGCTGCACTTGATGTGTTGCGCCACTGTAAAGCACATTCATCAAGTTGATCTCGGGGGTTTTGACGTGCTCAACAAAGGGCTGAAGGGCTCCTTTTCTTTAATAGTAATGATTTTTGCCGTGTATTTTTGTCCGTGTTTGAAACATTCATGGCAGTCGCTAACAAGCGCACAGTTTAGCTCTGCAAGATTATTCGGGGAAATTTTCACTCCAGCCTCTTCATTGCGAATCAATGTGGCGAACAGCAAGACGTGATTGATAATGATATTGAGATTGATTGTCTAAATCCCTTCCCACAGTTCAAAGTCCCCAAACAGATAACATATATATACATGCAATTCAGTGCAGAGATCACTCTTGGCAGGAGCTGCCAATAGATAAGTGAAATAGGGCCGGAGTGAAAAGGCCTATCAGTCCCTAAGGGGCTTAGCTGCAAGATTCCAGGGCTCCAAACTGGCCGCGGGTAGAAAGAGATAGTCGACATTGGTTTTAAATTACCCAAGATTGCCTCGCCGTCCAGGTCTACGGGGAACGCCGGTGAACGGCGGTGGAGCGGTGTTTGTTAAAACAAGCGCATACTTTTGACGTGGATTGGGTGGAAGAGAAGACTGTCCCTGTCCTCAGCAGGCAGGACAGGTTGGAAGGCTGGTAATTGCACAATTGGCAGGAGGTTTTGCCGCTAAGACTGAAGCAGTGCGGCTTGTGGAGAAGATGTGACTGAGTCGCTTTCAAGATGCCATACGTTATGTAGCAACATGCTTTGTTTCTAACTGGTGGAGTATTACATTGTAACTTAAAGCAGGGGTGTCCAAATCTTCTTCCGACAAGGGCTACATAGTGAAAAGATGCAGCTTTGCCACTTGGATATTTGTAAAGCAACACATGTAGATATGCTAATTAACATAAGTGCTAATGCATTTAGGTGTGATAAACGTGCAAAAAATAAGACATTTAAATATGAGTCAATGACAACCCAACCAAGCACAAAATGCAGTTTTTAAATGAAACTTTTTATTATTATGGAAGAAAAAAAAACAACATTTTTTCTCTATGGGAGAAAAAAAAATTGAATACATTTTTTTCTCCCTTTTGAGAAAAAAAAATCATTTAAAAAATTGCATTCTGTGTTTGGTTGGGTTGTCATTCACTCATATTTAAATGTCTTATTTTTTTGCATGTTTATCACACTTACATTTTTCAAATCATCAAACATATTAAAATGAGTCATTGACAACACAAAATGTCCAAACGCAAAATGCAGTTTTTAAATGAAACGTTTTATTATTCGATAGAGAAAAAAATCTATTCACATTTTAGAAAAAAACCTATTCACTTTTTTTTCACCCATAATAATAAAACGTTTCATTTAAAAACTGCATTTTGTGTTGCATTATGTTGTCATTTACTCAAATGTAAATGTATTTGATGGTCTGAAACATCTAAGTGTGACAAACATGCAAAAAAATAACACTTTTTCACACTACTGTCGGTGAAAAAGCACGTTGTTAGTATTAACTTTGATCTATCCTCTTTATTTCATCCAATTTTGCTGTTGTTTCTTTCTCAAAATGTTTAAACTTTCTTCTTAAATAATCTTGAATGGTCTTATATAATATTGGCTCCATTGGCTTCATAATATTTCCCATATTTTTGAAAAAATTAATTTTATTTTGTTTTGTCTGTTCTTTATTATAATACAATTTAAATATATATATATATATTGTATTTTATATTTAATAATACAGCTCTGTGCAACTAAAATGATTTTTTTTCAGTTTATTGTCATAAAATTGTGACTATTTCTGGTGTTAGAATACAACTTTTTTCTCTTAATTAACTTTATTCTCCTAAAAGCTTTTATTTTTTTAAATTTCTGCAGTCTTTTTTCTTTCAACTATTTCAAATTTGTTCTTGTAAATGTTGTTCTTGTAATCATGACTTTATTCCCATAATATTTAAACTTTATTCTTGGAAGATAACTTCTTCTGCAATTTAACTTTATTTTTCATAATGTTAAAACTGAACACAAAGATTTTTGTCTTTTTTCCACTAAAGTGACACTCTTTTGCTCACAACATTACAACATTATTATATAATTCATTACTAAATACAATTTAATTTTTTCATGTATAACTACTGCTGATTTTACATTTTTGCTGTTGTTTTTAGTTTTTATTTTTTGGCACGGGACAGTTAAAAAAAACAGCCATAAGCCACAAAGGGCTGCCAGGCCACACACCCGATATAAGACGCCCCCTTTTACAGCAAAATTAAAAGATGTATTAACTTTTCATGCGCAGACTTTTTGAATACTTGAATAAACATGCTTTGCCGCCTAGCATGTATTGTGTTGCATTTCACTGGTTTCAGTTTGGAGTTCAGTCCGTTCGTAACGTGACATGCACGTTCCTGTCTGTTTATGACTCATTCAGACAGCCCACCTCAGAGAACGCCTTTTCCTCTAATTTTGGATCAACATTTCCATTAAAAATGATTGTTGTCATGCATCCATTAGTTCCAGCTGCACTAACACTCTCCTCTCTTTAATAATCATTTTTCGCCCGCTACAAAGGACGCTAACCATTTAAAACAATAAATGTCGGATAGCAGCCTCCGTGGGTCCACGGGTGTCAGGAGAACCGGAGTGTAGGCCAGGAGGAGCCGCCCGCCATGGCAAGGTGCATTTTAAGGTGCGTTTTACTGTGTACTGCACTGTATATGGTCGAAATGACCATAAAAGCCTACTTGACTTGACTCGAGTTTAACGGAGGCCGGGAGAAGCAGAGTGTACAGCTGGAGGCATCGCTGCCGTGGCCAGGAAATGTACACTGTAATTTGAAGGAGCGTATGCACTGCTCCCCTGCATTGCCCTTGCAAAATAGCTGTGTGCAAGGTTATCAACATTTACATTACTGTCCATTTTCTTTTGCGTATTGCATGTAAAATCACTTTCAAAAATGTGCATTTGTTTGGAGAATATCAGCGATTGCATCAGCTACAGCGCAGCGCAGCACCCAACTTCCACATGCACATAGCTTTCATTGCTAAAAAGTTTACTTTTGTTGCAGGTGCTGGAACAAAAGCCGTTTTAAGTTCGACCTAAAAATCTTTGGGAGAAATTGGCTCTAGTGTTGGAGGGGTTGACGTATTGATTCTGGCCTCTGGCACCGTCCGGGAAAAGATGGATAGATTTCTTTGAAATGCACTCTGCGTGAGAATAGAAATACTATTGTACATTTTCGCTTAGGAATAAATTGCTTCATGGCATATCAAGGCCCCCTTTCAGCTTCAAGCTGCCTTCCCAGCCCCCTGCAAAGGAGTGGGTTGACAGGGTGGGGGCACATTCAACGTGGCCCCAGACTACCTGAACCTAATCGAGACTTTTATTGAAAGTTAAATCTTCTCTGCAGAGTTGGCAGTCTGTTGTCAGAATATCTATTTCAGCAGCTGTCAAGGCTGATTATACGGGGGTTGTGCCACACACTGGCAACGATATCAGCCTCCCGCTGAGAGACATGCCATTAAGATGCTATTGATTGATGCCTTCATCTGCATGCATGTGTGCCACATCTTCACTTCCAGCAATGACACGTGATTGGTGCTTCTTCCCTCCCACTGGAAAGATAATTTTCAGGCGACAAGATATTTTATCTCAAAGACAGAAACACGGGTCAATAGGAAGTGGCCGGCAGTATTGGAGCTGCTCCAAATATGGAGCTCTGAAAGATGCGGCTTGGGAAGGTGCCTTCTCTAGCCTGCTAGCCTCTAGTGCTAGCCTGACGACCAGGCTAAAGACGACAACGTGAATCCTAGTCAATTTGCTCCATTGATTATCATTCATTAGTGATAAGTAGCTGTACATTTTCTGCTTTAAAATGTGTTTAATGATGTTTGAGGTGGAGGTGGAGCAAGTCTCAAGTATCTAATCCTGTGTTGCAAGTCTTGTCACAAGTAAAGATGCGCAAGTCCAAGTCAAATCTCAAGACAGTTTCTGTCCAGTCCAAATATAGGCTTGAAATGTTCTGGTACTTACAAGTCATAACCTTTGTTGCGTATACCAAATAAAAGTTAATGATCTTGAAATTTGCAGATGCAAACAAAATGATCCTCTCTCAACGCACCCCGGTGCTGCCAAAAATGTAAGCCACACCCTCATTGTTTGTTCTTAAACCTGATTGGATGTTTATACTGTAGATGCATCCAATGAGGCAGATTATGTGGAAAAATGTGTTGTCTTGCTGGAAATTACATCGTTTTTTTAGTTTTACTCACCACACTCACTGAAAATCTCAAGTATTTTAAAGTCATCAGATGAGAGTCCAAGTCGAGTTCCAAGTCATTGATGTCATAGTCCAAGTCGATTTCAACGTCATTAACATTGTGACTCCAGTTTACACCTCTGCTTTGAGGTGTATTTAGGGTTTAAGCCTGGATTGTACTTTAAAGCATTTATCTTGTTAACTTCCTAATTGAAGAGATACGTGCAGGGTTGTGGAGCTGAATCGATTCTAATAATGACAACAGTCACTTTTATTGCAAATGATATATTTTTTTGCGTGTTTGTCACACTCAAATGTGTCAGATCATCAAACAAATTTAAATAATAGGCAATGGGAACACAAGTGAACACAACATGGAGTTTATAAATAAAACTTTTTTGTAATAACTTAACACCCTGCGATTGACTGGCGACCAATCCAGGGTGTACACCGCCTCAAGTCATCAGGCCACAGCATACCCGCGACTCTAATGAGGATAAGCAGGATAGAAAATGGAGGGATGGATGAATTATTAACATATTCAATATCAAATACATAGTTATGTCTTTTACATTTTTTTGCGCAAGAGTCTGACTGAGGTGATTAATCAACTCCCCACCGATGTATAAGGCAGAACAATTTTAATGCCATAAAAACAGACTATGGGTGGTAAAAGTGCATTTGATAAGAGATCAGCAGGGACCAGAAGAGGGCCGAGAAACTCACAGAACAAGGAAGTTGTCTTTTGTCGGGTTGTCTTTTGAGAAATGGCTGGTATTGAAGTTAAAAGAAATCCAAATCTACATGGCCCTGTTAAAACATAACCGAGATTAAATGAGATCTACAGTATCAGTCTGGAAAATGTTATAAAGCCATTTCAATAGCTTTGGTACTCCTGCAAAGTCAGAGCCATTATCCGCAAATGCAGAAAACAAGGAACCAGTGGTTAACCTTCCCATGAGTGGCCGGCCAACCAAAATTACTCCAAGAGCACAGCGACAACTCATCACAAAAGACCCCACAAAATAACTGCTGGACAATGATCCAAAACACGTCAGCAAGTCTACCTCTGAATGCCTGAAGAAAACCTAAATGAAGATTTGGAGTGGTCGAGTCAAAGTCGTGACCAGAATCTTATTGAGCTGCTCAAAAGGTGATTCATGCTGGAAAACCCTCCAAGGTAGCTGAATTACAACAATTCTGCAAAGATTCAAGCCAAAATGACTCCACGGCGCTGTAAGTGACTCATTGCAACTCATCGCAAAAAATTGATTGCAGTTGTTGCTGCAATGGTTATTAGGTTTAGGGTGCAATCACTTTTTCACCCAGGGCCATTTAGGTTTGGAATTTTTTCTCCGTTAATAATAAGTTTTTTTTAAAAACTGGATGTTGTGTTCAGTTGTGTGGCCATTGACTAATATTTAAATTTGTTTGAGCAGAAACATTTATTTCAAGTGTGACAAACATGCAATAAATAAAAAAAAAGAAACCAGGACAAAAGGCGACACTTTTTCACACCACTGTATCTAATGCAATTTCATATGTTTGCATTTAGGTTTTTTTTGTATATAGAAATACACACTGCCTTCATTAAAATTGATGTGTATATGAATCAAGAAATGCATGTATGGGATCCACTGGTCTGTAATATAAAGTCAAAAAGCAAAGATCAAACTGTGGGCATCCTCGAAAGAAGCTTTGGACAATCATGTTGATATCATTTCCAACTTATATTTGTTCATCTAATGTTTTAGTCCCACATAACTTGCCTAGTAGAAGGAAGAAGGAGTGTGATAGAAGAGATGTTTCGTGTTTTTTTTAATTTGCACTAAATTGTCTTTTGAATGCCCGCTGAGTGAATTGGGAGAACACAAGTGTTGATGATGAAAAACCTCATCCCGCTGCTTATGTTGATTCATTATTAAGTATCAGAGTTCATTTGAAAAAAAAAACCTAACCGGCCACCCCTCCTCTTCTATTTACCCGGCAACCGCAGACCTTGAAGACTTATCAACTGCTGGCCGATATAAAAGCCACCTCTTGGTGTGCGTTTTTGCTCCGCCGTGCTGTGAGAGGAAGGTGGTTGGCCCTGGGGCGAAGGATGTTGGAACTATGGAGTCAAAATATTGATGGAAGACAGCCAGTCCCAGTGAAGCCGCAGCCAAGGAATCATGTAAATGCGCTCCAAGTTGCATCTCGGCATTGCAGATTGGAAAATTGACTGAGCATTAAAGAACGCCATCTTTTTTGCTGAGCTTCAGCCTAATTCCTGACACTTCCCTCTTCAAATCCGTTGCTTTTGAGACTGACGAGTAGTGACAAATATCACATTTGGTACAAACGTAAACAAAAAACATGGCTGACTGCTATCTGCTTTGTACAGCATTTGACGCTCCTGACATCACAGCTCATCTTTTATGAAGATTGGATAATTAGTCATATAGCCAGTTTTAATTCACAGGCGATTGTGCAAAATGTCAAATTTTAAATATGTTTTACATTTTTACTGCATGTCAGTGAAGTTTGTATTCATCAGCTGGCTTTGATTTTTACACGTACACTTATTTGGTTTGAAATTTGCCACTCGTGATCCAATTTCAATCGAATTTAGCATTAGCACGGCACCCTTTGAGCTACATTTACCACAATGTAATTTAATAGCAGGATTTTTTGAAGCTGTGGTGGTGGGCTGCGACTGACGCCACTGCTGCGTCTGCATTTTTAACATGACAAATAGCAATTTTTAGCAAATGTATTTATTAACTTATTGATTGTGAAGTGAGAGTCTGAAATGTCAAGCCTCCTTTTGTTACGTGACCGATAAAGTCCAACGGTACTATGTGACTAGTACAAAAGTACTTCTTGTACTTGTACTATTGGACACAAACCTTAGTAAAATGTTATGACTGTTGTAGATTAATTTGAATACATGGGAAACTCTTTGTTCAATAATATATATCTCTTTCAAAATAACACAATTAACAAGATAACAATTTAAAAATTATACTTTTGTGAGAGAAATCCATCCTGGATCCATCCAGCACAGATGTATCCAAATCTACCGTCACAATGCAGGGTAGGATTCCCAATTCGGATATTTAGTTCAAAATCCGATTTTTTAATGCGGTCATTCACGTAACCAAAAAAATACGACTTGTAATGTCAGCGTAACGCACCTGGAAAGTGACGTGCGCACGAGATCACTTGCATTTCCGTGTGTAAAGTAAAGACTGCTGCGGTGTGAGCGCCAGTGATGTGCGATACAATTGATTTCATATCTGATTCGATACTGGGTAAATTCAGGCTGATATTGGCGATACCAATTCAATACTTGGTGCAAATTCACCTAATTCCATTCCATTTTCTTCCGCTTATCCGGGTTTGGGTCGCGGGGGCAGCAGTTTCAGTAGGGAAGTCCAGACTTCCCGGTTTCCGGCAACCTCTTCCAGCTCCACCGGGAGGACACCAAAGCGTTTCCAGGCCAGCTGTGAGACATAGTCCCTCCAGCGTGTCCTAGGTCTTCCCTGGGGCCTTCTCCCGGCTGGGCATGCCCGAAACACCTCCCCAGGGAGGCGTCCGGGAGGCATTCTAACCAGATGCTCGAGCCACCTCAACTGGCTCCTCTTGATGTGAAGGAGCAGCGGCTCTACTCTGAGCTCCTCCCGGATGGCCGAGCTCCTCACCCTATCTCTTAGGGTGAGTCCAGCCACCCTACGAAGGAAACTCATTTGCGCCGCTTGTATCCGCGATCTCATTCTTTCGGTCATGACCAATAACTCATGACCCTAGGTGAGGGTGGGAACGTAGATCGATCAACCCCGAGATACTTGAACTTCTTCACCTGAGGCAAGACCTATGGCAATTCACCTAATGTGTCTGGTAAATTTGTAGTACATAGTTTTTCAACCAAACCAATATTTTTTCACCAAATGATTCTGTGTAGAAGATGAGGAAGAAACTTGGCAAGAATTTTTGTATGGAAGTCTGCAGACAAATTGTTGCCACATCTGTTCCAAGGTGCGTGTGGGTAGAGTAATGAGACACTGGCGAGAGTTGCTTCACTCATAACTTATCAAAACAAATTTCAAACAAAGAGAACTTTTGCCTACATAAGTGAGTACATTTATCCAAGTCTTGCACTATAAACTACACCTTTTCATGACTGCCTACCTTTAACGTCTCGGGGTGAACGGCTTTCCATGACGTGTATGTCGGATATCTGCCACCTGAGCATTCACACCGCAGTCGAAATCGCATACATATCCCATTTCTATCTACATACGAATGAAACATGAGTCGCATTTGAAAAAAGTGGAATTGTGCTGTTCACACTGACATGAAAAAAATCTGACACAGGTTGCAAATGAGCAAAAAAATGGGAGTTGCACCTGCAATTTGAACACAGATAGCTCAAATTTGCACTTTTAAAAAAAGAAAAAGCTAAGGGCAACTATTTGTGTTTTATATGACTGCCCACATTGAAACTCCACTTTATTTACAAAGCACATCTCCACTCTGTGCTCATTTGTCATCGATTACAGGTGTCATGTCGGAACTGAAGACCTATAAAAATACCAATAGGTGAAGTAAATATTCTTTGCTGATCTCAACATCAGTTGGTGAGCTACTGCTGGCTTACAAGCTACCTGTTAGAGACCTTTATTATGGCGTCACCGTCTAAACCTAGACACATTGGGTTCTAATTTCATGGCTGGCGCAGCGTGGTGCAGCATGGCACAGGCCGCACAGTGGTAATATTGTGCGCAGCCTATTTAGTAATTTGGGCGCAGCAAGGGGAGGTTCCAACTGATTCAGCCTGGCTTAGTGGCAATTTCGTGTGAAAAGGCTCCGCCGAAGGTGCACTGAATCAGCAAATACATTTTGGTCTATATTGACCCATCTGCCTCTGCCGCGCCGTGTCCTTCTGGCCACCACCTCCTCTGTCCCTATCACCGTCCCCCTCCTCCTCATTGGTGGCCAGTGGATCTGATATGGATGTGGTTAATTGTAAATAAACGGTTAATCAAACGTATTGACATCTTTGATTGTGGAACCGAGAATTGCAAAAATGCTAATGAATTGGGTAAGACAAGTTCATCTCACATGCGAACACAAGTGACAAGGGCCAGACCACGAGCTTGGCAACGCGGCTTTTACGCACAGTTGCTTCGGATTTCCTTCCCATTCTGCTAAATTTTTGTTTAATCATATTACATATACATATTATATTACATATTTATATTACAAATATAGGTTACTAAACACGAGTGTCTTTATTAGTGGGGAAAAATGTTTACCTTACCTGTAATACCAACCTCAACCCCACCAAAAGCCTCAATACTGACAGGTAAGAGGGTGGAGGATGCAATGGCCCCTTTGCCGAGCTCAGGGTCACACTGGTTGAGGGGCCGCCCCCGGTGGCCACCAAGTGCCTCTGGCGCGCTGACAGTTTTTGTTTTCCCCTTTTTCTGACATTATTGAACCATTTTTTTTACACTTGGGAACGGTTCTCAGTACGTCCTTAATACTTGTAATCTCCTCCCAGTCCACTTTTGCATAATAAGCCCGTGGAGGTCTGCTCGCATGACCATATATTCGGCCACTGCGAGCTTGGACTTCCCAGACCAAAACATCACTTTCCGTCTGGGAGAAGTTTGGCCGTCTTCCCCTGTCTTCATCCATGTTCAACCAGCGGCACATTTAAGGGTGAGGAGAGGAGCTCATTTAATTGGTGAAGATTTCACCCGGCTGTGTTTAAACCCAGTCACGCCTTCTCTATGAGTAGTATTATGATGATAACACGGGAGCAAGTTCTTAAAGTGACACTTGCAGACAAAGTAATTGACGTATGCCACGAACGTAATAGCCACTTGTAGCTTGACAAAAATGAGCCAGCTAGATGCTGCCAGCCAAGCAACATGTGTATACCAGTGGTGGCTGCTGGTTATTCAAGGAAGGGAAGCTCATGTTTGTATGGGCTGATGTTCATTGTCCAAATAATAAAAAAAAACTATGTAAATGTCAACACAAGACGTGCCGCGTATATGTGCACAGGTGATTCCGGTGCATGCTTATCAAAATAAACTAATTGTGGTCAATGTCTGCGTAAAGAATAAACCATATATGTATTGATATATCACACATATACATTCATACAACATATTACTTTACATCAAGAGGTTCAGGGTTCGAATCTCCGTTGGGCATCTGTGTGGAGTTTGCATGTTCTACCCGTGGGTGCGTGGGTTTTCTCCGGGTACTTCGGTTTCCTCCCACATTCTAAAAAACATGCATGTTAGCTTAATTGGCGACTCTGAATTGTCCATAGGTATGAATGTGTGTGTGAATGTTTGTTTGTCTATGTGTGCCCTGCAATTGACTGGCGACCAGTCCAGGGTGTACCCCACCTCCCGCCTAAAGTCAACTGGGATACGCTCCAGCATACCCCCGACCCTAATGAGGATAAGTGGTATAGAAAATGGATGGACAGTTTTTAAGTTTTAAAAAATTCCTCATTTTTAAGGCATAGTGGCTTTTATGTTGTAGTGGCACACCGCCACGATCAACTACATGTAGCAGAAGCCCTGACTAGCTCTTATTTAATATGCAAAATTTAAAGTAGGCAAAGTTTAATGGTGCAGGTTGGGCTGTCAAAGTTAATAACGAGATAACGGAAATTCCCTTTAACGCCACGATTTTTTAAATGCGTAACGAGCGTGTGCACGTGTGTATGTGTGTCTGTAAAAGTGTTAGGTAGTGAAGTATAAGCAATAGGCTGACTGCACCACAGTATATGGGCATAGGCCCAGTTCTGTAAACCGTTTAACTGTTCTTGAGCACTTTAGTTTGGGGGGTTGTCTATTTTTTAACACCCTGTTTTTACAAACCTTTAATTGTAAGGTTAGTCCCAATTATATTTTGTTACATGAATTGCTTGAGAAGAGAAGAAGGGGCAAGAGAAGGGAGAAAGCCCCCGGGTAGACCTAGGACACGCTGGAGGGACTATGTCTCACAGCTGGCCTGGGAACGCCTTGGTGTCCTCCCGATGGAGCTGGAAGAGGTCGCTGGGGACCGGGAAGTCTGGACTTCCCTACTGAAGCTGCTGCCCCCGCGACCCGGACCCGGACCCGGATAAGCGGTGGAAAATGGATGGATGGAATTGCGTGAAGGGAATGGTATTTGAATGATGGACAGTTTACCTTGCTAGTTGCTGTATTTGTTATAGTGTTTTTGTGTTGAGTTGTTAAAAACCCCAGGATGTTTTTGTTATGCCCCCTGTGGCTGTTTAAAGTGAAGGGGTGAGGTTACCTACCAGGACCGACATGATGGGGGGATACTGTTTTGGAGTTATTTTATTTTTTTATAAGACATTACAGGCAACCTTAGCCCGTATCCCAGTGGCCATACCAATAAATAAAACGAGGCAGCTAGATGCAATTCGATGCACAGAAGAAAGGGCCTGGGCGGTGTGGCGAGGATGCTGTGGGCGGAGCTGTGGTCTGCTAGTGTGCAGAGAGAGACGTCACCTCTGCTGCTTTATCTTCTGGCTCCGTCCTGGCCGGTCAAGCGGGACCTACAAACAATAAAGGAGTCTGGAGGCCGGGGGCACACAACGCATGACAGTTTAAAAAACATTTGACATTTGCATTAAGCAAATATCTTATCCAGTCTCATGTGGAAAGATGTATTTACTATTTATTTCAAGGAACCCAAAGCGTTTGACATTGAAGCGGACCCATTGTTTATTCACTCCGCAGTCACACACTGGTGGGGGTAATCTACATTTGTAGCCACAGCTGCCCTGGGGTAGTCTGGCGGAAACGTGACTGGCAATCGTCTCCGACCACATCCAAACACTCATTCACATTCATGCACCAGTGTGGCCAGCACTGCAGGCAAAGTGGGTGAAGTGTCTCGCCCGGGGACACAGCAACAGTGACTGGTGGAGGGAAGTGAGAATTGAACCTTTGGGTTTCCGGACAAACCCGCTCTACCTCCTGAATGCGGATTGTCTGTTTGAAGCTAGCACGTAGCAATAAACAAGTCACTTCCCAAGTTGTAGGTAGCTGACATTCTCAAGCAAACGAAGTATAAAGTCACATCCGTAGATTTAATGAGGAGGTTTTACCAGCTGTTACAATTCCCCAGATCCTCAAAAGTGCCACTTTTTTTTTTTTTACCTGATACTTTTGGCATTTCATGTGTCCAACCCCTTCCGAAAAGTCCGCAAATAAATCATTAGTGACTGCCCTATGGAGCTGGATATTAATTATCCTGCGATCGCCGCTCATTTGCACGTCGTATTGAAAATGTCACCACAGAGATGAATTGGAAAACAAGAAGGAAGGAAGGAAAAGGGCTTTGTAGCCTTCGTTCTGCAGAATGTCAGAGCAAGATTGTAAGATATGGAATATTGTTCTGCCTCCAAAGATATTCTCAGTGTGCAAAAACATTTTCTTTTAACACTCAAGGATCTGTTGTCAACATGGGAACAAGATATTGATCAATGCTACACATTTCTTACCTGCAACTAATGTCTTTTCTAAGACACTGCACTCTTACAAACATTTTTGGTCAATTCTGAGTGTATTGAGTGCACTTTTCTGAGCGGACAACTGCTTTCATTGCCTGTGTGGCCTTTAAGGTCCAACGTAAAAAAAACAGTATTTCTATGAATTGATTACACAGGGAGAATGGCGTTTACAGCACAGCAATAATGGTTTCAAAAAAGCAGTGTGAGAGTGCAGAAAGTGGAAGGAGGAAAATAAATCAACGTAGACGTGATGCTTTGAAAGCAATGTTGGAGTTTGGCCAAAGGATGCTTGTCATTAGAAAGATAGACTAACCACAGTCATGGATGTTTACTCCATTGGAATAACAACTGTGTCATTTTATTTCCTTTTGTCACAGGCGACTGTAACTTTGCCAAGCCGCTGGCAGTGTGCGGCTACAGCCAAGGCCGAGACGACGACCTGGACTGGGAGCAGGTCAATACCAAAGACAAGCCTTCTTCTGATCCATGGATGCCCTCAGGTAGGAATGTCCTTTCCGGGTGGAGCTGTACACTACTTGCATTTGAAAAACTTGCCAAAATATATGTTTACATTGCGTTACGTTACACTACGGAGGGGCGACGATACTGCAAAGTTCTTTTGGACTTATGTCAACACGTACTTGAAAAGGCTGAGAAGGTCGTATAGGACGCTTTAGCAACTCCAATAAATTTTCTTGAGTTTGATGTCACACTTCAACTGTTTACAGAAGCTTGGAAGGTTAGGTTGATAACAGAGTTGCTAACGGCAACAAAAATTACAAAAATTTTTGCACGGTTTGTTGGTAAATGTGACAATTATGACAGTGACAATCACACAACGAACAGCTGAATTGTGAGCGTTTTTGTTTGTGAAATAACTGCAACTGCATTGTATATGCTAACCTATGCCAATGACATTAATGCATTTTACAATAACGTCCTGAATTTTTTGCACGGGCTGTTGGTAAATGACACTAATGGAATAATTACAATACATTTATGATTATTGCCACAATATTCATCTGAAATGTTTGCACAACTTGTCGGCAAATGCGGTAATTCTTACAATGACATTTACAAATGCTACAAAAATGACTGAAAAGTGTGCATGGTTTGTTGGTAAATGATGTAAATGCAACAATTATGACAATGACAATTGCAAATGGTACGATGGCCAGCTGAAATTTGAGCCCTTTTTTGTGAAATACGTAAGTGCGATAGTCATGACATTACATTTCCAAATGCTGCAATAACTGGCGGAAATTTTGCACATTCTGTCGATAATTACGACAAAGAAATTTACAAATGTTACAATACCAGACATTTTTGCACGGTTTCTCTATGTAAATGTGATAATTATGACAATTACATTTACAAATGCAACAATAATTGGCGGAAATGTTTTCATGGTTTGACGGTAAACAACAATGTGACAATTACAGCAATGACATTTACTCTAAACAACTGAAACGTGAGCCCTTTTTGTTTCTGAAAGATGTACTATAACTGTGCTAATTATGACAATGGCATTTATGACCACAACCATAGCCGCCTGAAATTGTTGCACAATTTGTGGCTAAACAACATAAATGTGGTAATTATGACATTTTTCAATATGCAGTTTGTTGTTTATTGCGGTACTGTTTCAGCCCTAAATTGTACATAGTAAAAGTAGCCCACATCCCATTTCAATATGAAAACAGTAAGGGGCACCGCTGATGTAATGCATGCATTTTAGCCAGGGGGCTATACAGTATGTAACACCGATAGCCAGCGAGTGTTTAAGACATTAAAAACCAGGATGATTGTTTGTCTGAATCGTCAGCCGAGCGCTTTGCTAAAAGCGAAGTGATGGACAGTTTGTGTCTACAAGCAATTTTCCAAAACGTTTCAAGTGACGATGCCTTCTGTCCGCAGCCTCCTTCAATTACACTTCCATCGGTGCACAGCGGGCAGGATAACAATCTCTTCTGAGAGTCTGATAAGGTCGTTTTGTGGAGATTCATAAGTACAGGTTAAGAGCGAGACGGCAATCAGAGGTGAGATAGCTTTTGCTACCGGCAGAACACATTTGCAGCCATCTAGCCTTCCTTCTGCTGTGATCGTAAAACAGTTTCAGCCACTATTTCCCATTTCTTTCTGAGTGGTCCAAAGGGAAAGGACGGTGGGTGATTTTTTTTTTTTGGGGGGGGCAGTTTCATGTGGCAGGTTGAGTGCTGAGAAATGGAGAAAGATGTGCAAGCTGTTAATTACACACAATTGCAGAAAACAAACCCATGTGAAGAGCACTCAGCTCAATCGGAGGGCAGCGCCTCCCCACGCAGGAGGGTTTTTCATCACATCCATTAAATTTAGACCACATGCGAGGTGGTAATTTGTAGGTCACCCTAGCGAGGGTCCCGCTAATTACAACCACCACCCCACCCCTCCTGAACCCCTGTGCAGTCTATACTGGGTCAGATCGGTGGACAGATAGCCGAGGAAAACAACATTCCTCACTTGGCGGCGCAACGTGTCTTACAACATGTCTTCCCATTAGTGCCATTCCTCAGGTGTCTTGCTGCTCAGCGGCTGCATTTTAATCCACACAGCATGTGTGTGTGTGTGTGTGTGTGTGTGTGCAACCATAAATGAGTGGAATGCATTCTAATGAATTCCAGTGTGTAGCTGATGGAAAGACTTACATAATTAAAATGGATTTGCTTATTATAATTTCCAATATGACTGCAGTGGCGGTCCCAATAAGCGGGTGTGACTGATCTAAGTTGTATCAACATAAAGATTGTTGACGGTAAAATAGTGCATCATTGCATTGCATCCCTCACATTTTGCAACCATATCTTCTTCAAAAATGGATATACTTTATAGTAGTCAGTGCACAGCTAGTAGAGAAGTATAGGTTTACTATCAACACACCACCACAATGAGTTTGGGACATAATGTCCAAATTATTTCAATATTTAGTGAGAGCCTCGATCCTCTTGGACATGGAATAGAGCAGAGCTGCACAGGTTGTCACTGAAATGCTCTTCCACTCCTCCATGATGACATCACTGTTGGAGGTGGAGGATGTTTACATGCTTTGCACTCCATCATTTTCCTTTCCTCCTTCCTTCCTCCTTCCCTTCTGCTTGAGGATGTCTCCTGAGCAAGGGACTTGTCATCTTGCAGATGTCCTTAGGTTGGAAAGCTGCCATGCAGCTCAGTTTATGCATCACAATGTCGCAACACATGCTGGAATTCATGTTTCCCTTTAATGAACCGCAGCTCCCCAGTGCTGTCACCATTTGTGCAGCCTGTGACTTTGGCTCAGCAGCACCATGCTTGACTGTAGGCATGACGCGATCATCTTTATGTTTCTCAGTGAACCGCAGCTCCCCAAAGCACTCGTGCAGCCTTGGACAGTGAGACACAATCTAGTGCTACTCAGTTTTGATGCCAGCTATTCTGTCGACTCATTTTTGGTGAATTGTAACTCTACACTGATATACGAGTAGTCTAGTCCTTTCCTTTGTATGATGGAGCCTATCCCAGCTGACTTTCAGGGATAGGCGCAGTACAGCCTGGACTGGGAGTAGTCTAGTAAATATTAATAATATTGTTTGTGGACAAGATATTATAAAGTTGTTGTTCAAATGCAAAGACTGATCTATGGCTACTAGAAGTGCTAGACTACAAACTTTATGACTAACTGCCACATTTGGATGCAGAGCAGTCTTGTTAATCCCTTTGGTGCAGCTCTGATTGCATGTCTGATCCTCTATAGGGTGTCTCGGGCCAATTCTGGGGTTGCACACGTATAACCGGGGGTGCTACCCCTCGTAGAAACCCTCCTCCCCCACCTTCAGTTGTTAGTACCCGCAAGCCTCATTTGTCCTGGACTGTGATAATAAAACCATGAGGCCAAGACCCCTCTCGCTTAGCCTTGGAAAATGGCGCAATTGGACGCACCTCTGTCAGACGCCGACTTGGGTTGCATATAGTCTGGTCTCAAACACCATGTCATGTTTTCGGAATGAAAATGGTGCAAAAGTCACTTGTGGTGGCAATGCGCTACACGGGGTGTCTGGGTGCCACGGAGCAGGAAGCTGCTTTTCTTTTCTTCTTCCATGGTGTCATGGATGTTGCCAGCACAAAGCAGAGACGCACCCCGGCACTCCCAAGAGACTTGTTGCAGGGAATAACAGCAAAAGGAGTTGGAAGCATCTCAAACTGAGATGAATTAGGCTGCTGTGTTATGTTGGCCACAATGGAAAATGCAGTTTGGTCTTAATGGCTTATTGTCTTGCTTTTAATGCTTGCTCAAAATATGTCGCATGGCAGAAATTGAATGTCTTGGTACTCGCTCTTGCTTACATTCTTTGTTTTGAAAGCACATTGGTGTTGCATAGTGACACCTGCACAATAGTGAAGGGCTGTTGGAGCAGGTGCTTGTCCTTTCTTGCCCACTTACCTTTAGAAAGAACATTATTGCTACAATGTGTGTTAACTTCCTTATTCAGGAAGCCATGAGTCAATACTGTGCCTCACACGGCTCTCCGTCTTTTGGTCGCAGTCAGGAGGTTCAGGGTTCGAATTTCCATTGGGCATCTCTGTGTGGAGTTTGCATGTTCTCCCCGTGCATGTGTGGGTTTTCTCCGGGTACTCCGGTTTCCTCCCACATTCCAAAAACATGCATGTTAGCTTCATTGGCGACTCTAAATTGTCCATTAGTGTATGAATGTGAGTGTGAATATTTGTTTGTCTATATGTGCCCTGCGATTGACTGGCGACCAGTCCAGGGTGTACCCCGCATCCCGCCCAAAGTCAGCTGGGATAGGCTCCAGCATACCCGCGACCCTAGTGAGGATAAGCGATATAGAAAATGAATGAATGAATGAATAACATACAGTATATAGTTTATTGAGGGATCGGGGGGGTCAGTGGTTCATGGTTCCTTGTGGCGTGAGGCTCTGGTCCAGATAGACCGGATCCTCCTGCCAGAGTGGAGTGACTGGAAATGTTTGGTGGGATGGGTCGTCCACAATCTTATTCACACTTTTCAGAGTCCAAGACGTCTAGAAACCTGAAGTTATTCTATGGTAACGGACGGAACGCCTCTAATGTCACTACACATTCATCATTAAACTTAGGTTTTTAATTATTCTTACATCTTAGTCTTATTGTATGGAATATTTTCCCCTATGTATGCTTATCTACCACAGTGACCTCACATATTCAGACAACCTTTCACTTGGAACAGCACCCTGATTTTATCTGTGCGCACGCGCACACACACACACGCACACACACACACACACACACTTTCTAGATATGCCACCATTTTAATTTCTGTCTGTGGAGAGACAATATCAATTTAGACTGGTGCCCAACATCCCAATCACTAAAACAGGTACGTTTACACCCATTGCAAAACCTCTCTGACAGAAAGGACTTCTGTCAGAAAGGAAAGAGGAACACCGTTCCTTGTCGGAGATCCATTGGACTTGACTTAGGCCTCACTGGCAACAGCTGGCAACAGCTGGCAACTCCTTTTTGAATTCAGTTGTCCTTGAAACTCTTTAACTCATTTCACCGCTGTTAGAATGAAAATAATTTTCAACCCGTCCAGGGGCGGATCCAAACAGTGAAATCTTTTTCTTTTCACTTAGGATGTTACCTATGAAGGTGACGGCTTGACCCAGGAACACATAATTGTTTGTATGAATTCACTCTAATTAATTGGACATTGGTTACTGGAAGTGATTATGTTTGTCTAGGGAGTAGGGACATTTCTAATTAGGCTTCTAATTAGTTCTATTTTTCCTTTTTCTTTTTTTCTTTCTTACTTGAGAGTTTTTCCTTGCCTCTGTCGCCAAACCACTTGCACATGATTTTTTTCAAAGTGACATGAGATGACTTTTGCTGTCAACATTTGGAATTCATCAACAAAAGTACAATGGCTACAATAAAGGAAGCATACCACTCATTAGCAAGAAGAAAAGGAAGGCCAGGCTGGTATTTGCCATAAAAAACAAAGATGAGCCACACAAATTCATCAGTAGATAAAAGGTTTGTCTCAAAGGAGACGTTTAAGTTTGCTGATGTTGTTTTGGTGTGGTTAGACCAAGCGTATCTTGTTTGATTTTTGCACTAAAAAAATTGATGTCCTTAAAACATCCGAGTATATGTTACAATAGGCAAGGCAAGTTTTTTTTCAGAGCACAAGTCAAAGAGGAGTAAAATTACTCTATAAAATCATTCTAAAAATGTAAAAAAATTCTATAATCATCACATAAAATTCCATAAAACAAAAAAATAAATAAAATTAAGACTGCAGATAAAATTGCTCCATGTGTCATATGCATTGTTGTCTTTTCAGCCTAGGTTTGAACAACACAAGTTAAGGATTGCTGCACATCTTCTGGATGACTGTTGCAGATTTTGACAGCAGCCTCGCCGTGTTTAGTCCTGACTGTGGGCACCCACAGGGGACCACTCCCTGAGCTTCTCAGAGCCTGAGATTCATATGGCTCTCACATGTCAGAGATGTACTTTGGCGCAAGACCATGAAAATACTTTGCTTGTATACAAGCAAAGCTGTTTTCTCTGAGCGACAGGAAGCCAATGCACAGACCTGAGTACTGGACTAATATGCTCATATTTCCTGGTTCTAGTGAGGACTCAAGAAGCAGCAGTCTGAATGTACTGCAGATATTTTACAGCTTGTTTAGAGGCCCTGGTGAGAAGGCCGTTACAGTAGTCTAGCTTGCTGGAAACAAAGGCATGGGTTAATCTAAATCTATCCTAGATACTACATTCCATTGATTTTGGCAATGATTTTCAGGTGTTAAAAATCTGCTGATGAAAGTAGCAAACACATTGTTAGAGAGGAGAAAGTCAGTAAGCTGTGGGTTTACAACCTTTTCTAAACCTTTTCCCAAGAATGGCAGGTTTGCTATGAGCCGATAGTTGTTTAGTACCGTGGCATCAAGACTGCTCTTCTTCAGAAGAGGCTTAATTGCAAACTTTATAGGGTGTTTGCAAATGTTCCATACAGTCTGAAGTGAGATGTAAACCAGATGAGTGAGTTGTGGTAGCAAACTGCTCAGCACAAACTTTAGAAACCTAAAGTCATGGGTAAACCTTGAGTAACTCATCAAGGCAGCACGTTGATAGACTCAGGCTATGTTCACACTGCAGGTCAATTACGATTTTTTTGCTCATGTGCGCGCCTGTATCGAATTTTTTCATGTCAGTTTGAATAGCACAATTCTGATTTTTTTCAAATGCAACTCAGGTCTCATTCGTATGTAGGTATAAATGGGATATGTATGCGATGCGACTGCACTGTGACCGCTCATGTGGCATATATCCGACATAGATGTCATGGAAAGGCGTAGTTTATCATGCAAGGCTTGGATAAATGTACACATCGATGTAAGCAAAAGTACTTCTCATCCGATAAAATTGGCGAGAAAAATTACAGAGAGCTGCCAAACAGCTTCACCACTCCACCTACACACACGTTGGAACAGACGCGGCAACACGTTGTCTACAAACTTGCATTCCAGTTCTTGCCATCATTCTTTTTTATCTTCTACATGGAATCATTTGGTTGAGAAAATATTGACTCCCGTTGCAAAAAAACCTTGAAATCTCTGCAAACATGTTAAGGAGAGCATGCTAGTAATGTGCGGGCCGATACTGTTGATATCTTCGATACCAGTGCTTCATGATCTAAAGTCAATTCTGGAATCAAAATAGTGATACTTTTTTACTTCTAGTATATGATTTTGTCCTTTGTTTTTTTCTGATATTATCTTGGCTATATTGTAAATCACCCCACTACCTCAATATACTTCAGATTAAGATAAATCTATAAATGACTATGATGTCTCGTATTAGTTATGCTGTAATTTAAAATACGGTACACTACATTTTAAAATTTACCAGACACATTAGATGAATTTGCACAGAGTATTGAATTGGTATCGCCGATACCAGCCTGAATTTGATCCAGTATTGGATCAGAAATTAAATCAATGGTATCGCACATCACCGGATCACACACCACAGCAGTCTTTACTTCCCTAAACACACGGAAATGCCAGTGATGTCATTTTTAAACAAAAAAGTCGAATTGAGAATCCTACCCTGCAGTGTGAACGTAGCCTCAGACTGCAAATCTATCCAACTGTTTTGTCAGTGAAAGATTTTAAATGTGTCAGCTCTGGGTGTCTACCTGGCGGCATAATCATTTTTTTTGTGAAATTAATTGCATTTTTCATACCTTGGACCTTGTCATGAGAGAATATTACAATCTCTTTGCACTTAGATGTAGAAATGAGTTGTAAGGGTAGTGAAACTGGAGTACAGGAGAATTGATCAAAAAAATAACTCTTTTTTGGGGGGGCGGGGGTTGAAAACAGGTACCTTTTCTTTGTAAACCTGATACTGAACCTGGAGCTTTGACTTGGTCATTCTCGCTTGGCGCTCTGGCACTTCGTTTTCTGTGGTTTGCAATCTTTGGTGAAAGTTCATACCGTCTTTTTAAGTTAAATTGTTTTTAAGGTTCTTTTTGTAAAACAGAGTAGCCTGCTTACCTGCTTGGCATGTTTCTACTACTTCTTGTAGTCATCGTCAGAAGCGTCACTTGTTCCTGTGACGTGTCTTGTAGGCCGCTTGAGTAATTTTATCATTAGTAACATTGTAGAAAATAGACTCAGGAAGGACAAGTCACTCAAGAAAAGAACCAAGCTCACAATAGAAGACATCATGCGATTACTCACATTGTAGCCACATCAACATATCAGGGAACCATTTCCAGACAGACAGAAGGCTTTGCCATGGGAGACCCACTACCCGCCATCAGGAGCGTTTTTTTCATGGAAGATCTAGAACAACGCGCCATCACCACAGCACCGACAGCATGAAAAAAGACACTCTGGAAAAGATACGACATTTTAGAAAAAAAAAACCCCTGGACAAACACAACAACTCACTGATCACCTCAACACCGTGGACCATACCGGCAACATCAAATTCCCACACGAAGAGGAACATTACAATACCATATCCTTTCTCGATTTAAAAAGACACCACAAGGAAGACGGCAGCATACACATGAAACCACAAAGGAAACCAACACACACAGACAATACCTATCCTAGACAAATAAATAATAAATGATCTACCCGTAGTGAGGACACTTTGCAACAGGGCAAACATAATAACAGACACACTGGACAGGGAAGATGAAGAGGCACACACACACACCACACACTCCTTACATGCCGGTATCCACAATGGGCCAAAGAGAAGGGGAAATCACAGGCACAACATAACACAACCAAACCCACCAAAAGAAAGAAAAAACACCCACCACAGTCACACTACCACACATCAGGGGGTCACAGAATGCATACAGAAAATCTCGAGGAAGCATAACATCAACATACCCATAAACCCACACACAAAACTCAGACAGCTAAATGTAAAACCTAAGGACAAAATACAACAGGAACAAAAAATGTGCTTATCATGCAATCAAAGATACATCGGGGAAACAGGGAGATCATTTGAGCTCAACAGATCACCAGCGTTAGAACTTGCGGAGGTTCCGCACCTTGCCATAAACCTTGTCCCTCTGCTGTCGTTAATGAGTCTTTCCTGAAACACTGCAGAGCCAACTGCTGCTTTGGGTATAACAGATCAAAGAAGTGATCAGATAAAGCAACACTCACAGCATCCACTTCTGGAATAGCAACACCCTTGGTAATGATCAAAGCAAGAGTGGGCTCGGTCACATGCTGAGTTACACCAAACATTTCAAGGACACCAGTGAGCTCTTTAGAAACTTGCCAGTGGCTACGTCTACATGCGCATTCAAGTCCCATGTAATGACTAAACAGTCAAAATCAGTATACACAGCAGAAAGCAATTCAGTCAAATCAATCAAAGGAATTTGCGGTGGTTTGTAAATGGTAACACAAAGTATGGGAGAATGTCACAAAACAGAAAAAAGCCCAAATGACAATGTTTGGGTGAGTGCAGTGTCCCAGAATCTAACGGTCCCTCTCCTAACTAATCTATGTGGTTTGAGAGCAGTTATTGTTTTGGGCGAGAGCACGCCGTCCCCGGGCCTCTGCTTGATATGAGGTTTAGCAATGCAGAGACCATCTGCGTCTTAGACAACATCAGTTGGGAATAGCAGCTATGGGCACCGGTGGTGCGGGCTGAGCTGAGGGAGCTTTGCTCGGTGAAGTGGACTGAGGAGGGAGAGGGACCCGTTTCTTTTGATTGTTCAGATGTGTCACCCCTTGGAGTTTTGCCAGTTTTGAGATGTCAGAGAAAGTGGCACTAGCTGGGAGTAGCTATTCTGTTTATATTTGTCGGATATGGTCCATCTCCCAGCATCTGGAGTATCTTTGACCTTGACCTTTGACTTCTTGGTTTTCCCTCTGTTTGTTATATAATTGACAGTGGTAAAAAACTTTAAAGTCTTTACTTCGGGTGCTGTTGCGTCCCCATAGATACCAACATTTGGTCTTGGCTTCAACTCTGCATCAAATCTATTATAAGTTGCCAAAAAAGACAAATTATTATTTCGGTTGGACGTTACCTTTTCAAACTTTCCTATGGAGGTAAATGTGGACATCTTACCACTAGATCCCACTGTTTTATGAAGTCGTTTTCTTTGGTTTTTAAGGCAAAAATCATTGCTTGTAGTGCCCAAATTTCTTGCTGATATATCTGGCAGCTTTCACAAAAGGACTTACTGTTGGGATTACTTTACGGGGCGTGCTGAGAAAGTTGTAGTCGCTGGCTCGTCAGATGTATTGAAGTAATGAAAAAAAAAAAACAAGTAAAAGAAATTAAATATTCTTAAAGATTTGGGCGGAAAAAAAAGATTTCAAAGCAGCAGAGGCAAGCAGAGACACGTCTGCACTAGACAGAAGCAGGAAGCGGAATACCATTGTTATCCTTAATGATCGTCACCACAGTCAAGCGATTGAGACAACTGAGGCGAAAATATTGTGTTGAAATATTCCTCTGCGCCCCACACTGTAACTAGTTCTCAAGCTGTATTCTATTTCAGAGTGGACAGAGTGTATATTGCTTTTATTTTGTAGCAACTTCAAATGTTGTGAATAACACTTATTGCTACTAAATGCTACTAAATTCAATGAAAACATGTCGCTCTTGCAAGCCAAAGAGTGGAAGCACACCCACTTAAAAGACCAGAGGAGCGGCGATGACACCCACTGACCGAAGGACCTCCTGAATTGAATCAGAATTTAAATCACATCAGCCAAAGATGGGGTATGCTGCAGAGGGAGGAAAATATAAGCAAATTGCTCTTAGAGCCGTTCACAAGTTTCTGCGGGGCCGCCAAAGAGTTTGCAATGTGAAGAGGTTAGCGAGAAAGCCCATTATACGATTAGAAGATGAAACAGAGGAGCAAATGACGTTATCTGGATACCTTTGTGGAGGATTTTAGAAAGTGTGGATGTTTTGTGCATGCATGAGGAGTCACTCTGGTTTCAAGCTGCTTGGACAAACAGGATTACACTTTAATGCTGTGATGGAGGACATGTTTGCATATTCTTCCTTCTCCCATCAGAGTACATCGTATGTATTGTGGCTAACGATGCTGCCAGGTGACTCACACCAGTAGGTTCTGCTCTGGCCCATTATGACCTGGTAATTGCAGCGGAGCCAATTGTTAGTACTGCACTTGAAACATGGCGTATTAAGCCTTTCTTTGCACAAACGCTGGTGATTGACATACAGCAACAAAGGATGTTGTCACAGAACATACACGAAGCGATTGTTCCACCTGACTGAAGGATCCGTGCCAGGCGGCCTTGCTTGATTGATGGTTTGAGGTGAAGCCATTTGACGCCATCCAAGATGCCTGTTTGTCAAAGACAAACCCACCTTCTCCTTATTCCATCAGCTCCCCTTTTAATGTTCCAAAAAGGGAAAGTTCTGGAGAACCCGGTGGAGGCCTCTGTGGTCCACATTTACAGGTTCACCCCTGTGTTTGGATTGCGAAAGCAATTTTGATTTGGTGGCAGACAACGTAGCCCAATCTTCATTGACATTTGGCAAGTGGCACCCGAGCTTTTCTGCCGCCGCGACCTCTCAGAATTTTATTAGCAAATGAGATCTGGAGGCTTCGTCTTCAAAGTGCGACCCTTTATTTTCATTCACCCTCCACCTCCACATCCCCATAATGATTTTTGCAGGGTTCAGGACCCGTGCGGAGAAGAAATAATAAGTGCTCGTCATTGTTGCAAATTATTACCTCTGCCCAGACCATCACTCAGCTCCAATGCATACCTTCTGCCTACTGACTTTGATCATTTCAGTTGCATATTGATTTTATTTCACAGAAGGCATTTGGGACTGTTGCATTGCAAAGTGAGAGTGATGTGTAATATATGAATAATGTACTAATATAGTTATCAAATTTGATGTTATGCATTCATACGTAAAAGTATTGTGGCATTTTACATTATGTATGAAAAACATGGTATGGAGTAGAAGTTTGATGCTACACATTTTAAAGTATGTAGTACTTCAAGTTTATAGTACAGTGGAACCCCCATGTACGAAAACCTTATTATACGAACAAATCATAATATGAATTGGGCTTCAAAGACATTTCCCTCCTATTTAACAAAAAAAATATTGAAAATATCAAAATGAAAACCAAAAGTGCCGCCCAAAATTTTCAATCTGCTGCACAGCCATACAAGTTGCCCTCCCGCGGGGCAGTAAAGCACCAAAGTAATGGAGGCCTTTTGCTGGGAAACCGAAGAAGCTGCCCACCCAACGGTTCTCTCGGTTATCTCCCATCATTCTCTTCCTCTCAGAACTCCCAATGGTGCTATGTCATGACGTCCCTCTGCTCAGCTTACCAAAAAGCTCCCTGAAAATGTAAATTTCAATGTAAAAATACATAGTGTTTTTGCGATGTGTGCGATTCCATTGCTTGGCATATTCGGTTTGAGAGAATGCAGTGACAAAACAATAAAATGACGTTTGCAAATTCTATTACAATTATTTAAACTGTGTATACACAATTATATATATAAATATATCTTATAAAGTATAATTTATGATATACAATGTATATACACACACAAATATATATATACACACACACAAATATATATATACACACACACAAATATATAGCGGCGTGGATGGGTTTTTTTCAATCGTTTAAAGAATGAAGCTTGTGCTAAATTACAGAAAGAGTCACTGTGAAAGAAAATATCTCACAGCAGACAATCGGAAGGTTCTACTTTTCAAGATAATTATCCTGTAAAAAAAAAAAAAAAACCCAAAGAGATTGTCAATGATTAGATTGAGACGATTAGGACTTGAAATCAAAATCGCTCCATTCTACATTTCTCTCACACTCTAGCAGTTCATATAATTGCATGTCATGGACACAATAAGTAGTCAAACTCCATAAGAGTCATGCATTTTCTCTTCCATCAGTCTTCATGTGTGGCGAGCGACAGCATTAATACAAGCATCATCTGGAGCAGGAACACTTCATTTGCCATCTAATTCATTTTTCATAGCAGTCTCCACTTTCAGCCATCACTGTAATAGAAGGTGATGGTGGCCTACATTGTAATAATAATAAATGATGTTCATCTGAATAGCTCGCACAATGGCGCGCTTGCAGCCGCGAAGGGACTTGAGAGCTTCTCTATTTTTAATTGATCTTCAACACCATGGCGCAGAGATGGAAGACAGCGCCAGTGCTGGAGCACAGTGCTAACATTGTGTCATTTTCATTAGCTGCTTGTGTGCTGGCTGGCTAATTAGCTTGTCACAGGGCAGCAGGTCCACAGTGTGCGGCCGTTAGGGCGGAAGAGCCACAACACTAAATGGCAATTGGCATGATGAGGAGGTGCTTGACGTTTTTTATTCAGGTAATAAGATGGCAAGTAATGGAGGAGGAAAAGCTTGTTTTCCCCTTCTGGCGTACTGACCCAAATCAAACCCGTCAGTTGTACTAATTTACTGTCACTAATTGTACTCTTTGATTAACCGAGTTCCATTACTTGCAGCTGAGTGAGGAAACAAACAGACCTTCACCAAAGCCCCAAATGAACCATCTCATAGCTACCATCCTCACTGAATATTCTCATTAAGATTCATGCATTATTCGCTGAGAAATTTAAAAAAAATACCTCAAATTGACACCAAAACTCCAAATTCACTCAGTATATATTATTATTATTTTTTATCTCTAACAATAATGCGCAGTGTATGTGAAAATTGCGCTTTGTTTGACCTCACTGTTGATGTGTTCCAATTTTTGTACGAGTTTATTTTTGTCAAATTAAATAAAAAAATCGGTGTTAGTACAATACTATACATAACAGACTTACCGTATCATTCTGTGATTTCAAGTGCCCCAAGAAAACTAGCCAATCACAGCAATTTGATGCAGAAGGTGAGAAACACTATTGAATTCAATCTTGCCAGAATGTACAGGAAGTCAGTTCTGTCCATTCCTCATTTAAAATTAATTCACACTGTTTTCTGCATGTAAAATGGGAATTATTCTTTATACAATGTATTTTGTTTTCATATTTTTGGGTGCCTGGAACAGGTTATTTGGATTTACTTTATTTCCGCCGGGAACAATGGCCTATGTAGTGGCTACTCTATAACGCACAACACTGCAGCAACAGAACCAATGTTGTAATGGCTGTTTGGAGCAAATAACACTGAGGGGTGGTTTGTAAAAACACACGCAGAACAGTGTTATAAGTGTCACACATCAGGAGGGTCCCCACAGCCACAGCTGTTAATTTTGATGTTTCTTGACCCAATGTCAAATAGAGACCCAGTTGGTTTTTTGCTTTTGCAGGGTCAGTGAGAGTGAGAAACTGCGTAATTGAACAGGTGTACTAATTGCTTATATTTGCATTGTTTCATGTGTCAATGTTTTTTTTTCTTATATTGCTGCAAAACTGTATGGTAGCTGTGAAATTGTAATGTACCCGGTAGGCTGTAATACTTGCAGTCAGTTTGATGAAAGAACTTCCACAATCTTATCTACCGCAATGTGTTATTGTTATAATTATGATTTATTACAATAAACATGAGACACAAAGTGGATGAGTGACTCCTCTCCTGTCTGTTGTTTTTCATCTTTGACTTTGCAACATTAGCTGCAAGTCAACAATTCATCAAGTCGTCATTAGCGCTCCTCTGCGTCACACTAAGAGGTGTTGACACCCCTGAGCAGATGGCTGGATGTTATTAAAAAAACATCAGTGACACCTAATCCAGCTTCGACAAACACCTCAAAGTCAGCCCTCCTTTCGCCTAACCTCCACTATTTTATCAGGCAGTAATTTATAAAGAATAAAGAGCCACACCCGGCCTTTATAAAGATGATGCTGCCTTAAATAGCGCATCACAGTGTGATGCATTTATGAAATCATGTGAGTGCAGGCATCCTGGCTAATTAGCAGCATTTACCAGCATCAGTCTTTCCCACCAGACACTACCACGGGTGTACCATCCTCCCCCAATAGCAGATGGCCCTTCCACCTCCCGTCTCCTGAGCCATGCCGCACCTGTTGCATGGCTTATTCATCAGACCCCCTATTACCAAAAGAACCCTCCAAAAACATCATCTTTGCAGCTTAGGTTGTCATGGAAATGGCTATGCAGCTCAGAAGATACATTCTTGATTGCCACAATTTACTGATCTCCGTTAAAACAAAGCATCCATGGAAGACACTAACACATTCAAAAGGGATCATTAACTTTCACACTCAAAAGCACGCACCAATGCACAAACAAAGGTAGGAAAAGGTGGTAATGCCACAGGCCCCAATAGCCGACCAATTTGGACTTTGGCAAAAGTTCCGGCTACCAGATTGAGTTTGCCAGATAATTTTAGGTGGCCATGACCGCCTGCTAATGCACGTCAAAAATACATTTATTTTAATAATTTTTATTGTAATTTTTAAATGTTTGTGTATATGATTAAATTGTATTATTTTATTTATTAACTTTTATTGAATTGTATTTTTATTCAGTTTATTATTACTTGCACTTGTCAATTTTGACAGCAATCCAGTTTCTTTTTTAAAAACTTGTTAACAAATAATAATTATGATTTATCAATATTAAGTTTTAATGCAATCATTATTCATAAAATGACAAAATATTTTAAATTTGCGCAAATTTAAACTATAAATGGAACTTTGTGTGACATAGGAAACCTGCAGGATTGAGCGACCTTTCCTTGCCCGACTAGTTGTCATATTTAAAATAATGAATTTAATATTACCCCTCCGTGAATCACCACCTTATCGTGGTGGAGTGGTTTGGAGGGGCTCGCAGGCGAGCACCTGGTGGCCAGGCCTTCTCCCGTGGGGCCTGGCCGGGCCTAGCCCGGAGAAGCCGCACGGGAACCCCCCCCGGCAGACCCACCACCTGCAGGGGCAATCATAAGGGTTCGGTGCAATTGTGATTTGGGCAGTGGTCGAGGACGGGTGTCCGGGCGATCTGGTCTTCAGCGGCCAAATCTGGTTCTTGGGACATGGAATGTCACTTCTCTGGTGGGGAAGGAACCCGAGCTTGTGGAAGAGGCGGAGACATTCCGACTAGATATAGTCGGACTCACCTCAACCCACAGTTTGGGCTCTGGAACCAAATTTCTTGAGAGGGGCTGGACCTTGTTCTTCTCTGGAATTGCTGCAGGGGAGAGGGGGCTAGCTGGTGCGGGCTTATTATTATCTCCCCGGCTTGGTGCCTCTGTGCTGGAGTCATCCTCGGGGAACGAGAGGGTTATTTCCCTACGCTTTAGGGCTGGGGAAAGGGTCCTGACTGTGGTTTGTGTGTACGCGTCGAATGGCAGTTCAGAGTACCCAGCCTTCTTGGAGTCTATCAAAGGGGTTGCGGAGAGCACCCCAGCTGGTGACTCCATAGTTCTACTGGGAGACTTCAACGCCCATGTGGGCAATGACAGTGTGACTTGGAGGGGCGTGGTTGGGAGGAACGGCCTCCCTGACCTGAACCCATGTGATATGTTGTTGCTGGACTTCTGTGCGAATCACAGTTTGTCC